>JARGCV010000120.1:1390000-1528713 GCA_034064705.1 Bothrops alternatus | reverse complement strand
AAAGAGAGAGAGACAGAGAGAGACAGAGAGACACACAGAGTGTGTGTGTGTGTGTGTGTGTGTGTGTGTGTGAGAGAGAGAGAGAGAGAGAGAGAGAGAGAGAGAGAGAGAGAGAGAGAAGAGAGAGAGAGAGAGAGAGAGAGAGAGAGAGAGAGAGAGAGAGAGAGAGAGAGAGAGAGAAATGTGCACAGACCCGCCTTAAAGAATAAGGAACATTTGGACAACCTTGTTACCATTTTGCTGGGCTAATCATCACCCAAAGTGATAACGAAGGAAACAGATAAAAGCTTTCTGGGATTATGAGTCTCTCCATCCGCAACCTACTATTTCCAGAAATTAAGAAGTTGTCATTTTCAGAAAGAGGAAATAATAAATCTACATTCATTATTGTATTCACTATAGAATTAACATCAGGTTTGGAACAGGTAGGAATAGACAGTTAAAAATCTTACTATTTAAGGATTGGCAGGGTTTCAGTTGATACTGTGAATGTCGGGGTAAGGCTGAGAGATGAGCTTTGTCTAGATTAGAAAATATTCCGCTGAAATATTTCTCTGAAGTTGAAGAGAAGGCTAGACAATCTCAGCTCTCAGTTTTAACTGCAAGGGCTATTATAATACAACATTATTTCTCTCCAAATGGGACTATTTTTCACATTCTTCTCATTTTTTTAAAATAATCTACATGTTTTTGAGTAAATGGGTTGCAGAATAGATTAAGTTGCTTTCTAAATACAGAGAAATTAACCCAATAGTTTAATATTAGTTACGTTAATTATACATAGATGTTTGCTTCCAAACATTAAAAAAATAAAGCTCTTGCCATTGTTTTTAAAAATGTAATGTTAAAGTATTATCATACAAATGGTGACAATCCAAGCTAGATTAACAGCTCTGATGGCAGTTAATGTGTTTCTAAAACTTCTGAGGAGCTGTTACAACCCATTATGGCTGAAATATTGGTGTATGAAAAATTAATAAAGCCAGCAGAAAATGGAATTTGGCATCTGTGCTAGCTATTTACATAGAAAGAATCACCCAGAATTAATTATGCCCTCTGTTACATTCTAATGAGTTTTTCATTAAAATGTACACTATTATGGAAACTAAACAAGGATTATTCAAACAAAAATGCCAACAGATGTTTTTTTTTCAAAGAAAAAGAGGGAGAGAGATTAAAATTAGTTAATTGGTTGTACATTTATATCTAGCGTGGGGTTAATCGAACCCTATTTATTATACAGTTTATGTATATTTTGCAAAGAAAACATTACATGTGGAACCATGTATTAGTGCTTGGCCAACAATGTCTCTGGCATTTTTTTCCCCCTTCAGGCTGCTTCTTCAATTTAATGGAAAAGAAATTGTTACATATTTTTCTTCTTCTTTTTTTTAAAAAAGGAAATACTGGATCCCCCTTTAAATTTGGATTGGTTGACTTATTCTCCAAAACACCAAAAGGTGGGATAAAAAGCAATGGGTGAAAGCTCATTAAAGACAAAAGCAGTTTAGGATTAAGGAGAAATTTCCTGACAATGAGAACCATTAATCAATGGAACAGTTTGCCTCCTAGAACTGTGGGTTACTGGAGGATTTCAAAAGTTTGGACAGCCATTTGTCTGGGATGATATAAAGTCTTCTGCCTTAAGCAGAAGGTTGGACTAGATTCTAGAAGACCTCTAAAGTCAGGACAAGAAGCAATGGAAGGAAACTAATCAAGGAGAGAAGCAGCCTAGAATTAAGGAGAAATTTCCTGACAGTGAGAACAATTAACCAGTGGAACGGCTTGCCTTCAGACATTGTGGGTGCTCCATCTCTGAAAACCTTTAAGAAGAGACTGGACAGCCACTTATCTGGAATGGTATAAGCTCTCCTGCTTGAGCAGGGGATTGGACTAGAGGTCCCTTCCAACTCTTTTATTATCCTGTTATCTATATAGCTATAGCTGTATCATCTATAGATGATATCATCTATCTATCCATCCATCATCTGTCTGTCTGTCTGTCTGTCTGCCTGCCTGCCTGCCTGTCTGTCTAGCTACCCAGCTATTTATCTCTATCCATCCATCCATCTATCCAACTAGCTATCTATTTGTATCAAATCATAAAGTGCTCTTAGTGCATCTGTTCTATCTTGGAAATAAACCCTGTTTATTCACAGCTTCACAATCCTGTAGGACAGTGTTTCTCAACCTTGACAATTTTAAGGCATGTGGACTTCAACTCCCAGAATTCCACAGCCAGCAATGCTGGCTGTGGAATTCTGGGAGTTGAAGTCCACATGCCTTAAAATTCTCAAGGTTGAGAAACACTGCTGTAGGATATTAGGGACAAGCAAACACCAAAGGCAGATGACGTGCACTAAATATTGTTCTTCTTTGGTTTGTCCCAAGCATAACTTAGCAGCTTTTCATTTTGATACTCCAGCTATAGGCCAACTAAACAGTTCAAAACACAAAGCTGATCACTTCTTAAAGATCAAGAGTTGCTTTTCCTGCTCTATTTCAACTCCCAAGGTCCTTAAGCTAAACCTGTCCCAATGGAACTCTTGAGTAATTTGTGTTAAAATATTAATCTGCTAAGGGAATAGAGAACACCACACTATTGAGGGGATATGGGAAACTGTGCCACGGTAATGCATGTACAACAGCGCACTACATGTATTAATCATATTACCAACAACTGTGCAATTACTGTTCAGAGTCAAGAGCATCTCTAGGGGGGAAGGGAAAATGATAAAGGGGGGTCATGCTGCCAAGAATCTCAGTAGCTTGGAAGGGCAAATGTTGCAACTGAACAACAATAATAATAATAATATGAATTGCCAAGCATAGCCTTATTGCCTTTATGAATGCTGGAAACAGCATCACAATATTGCTGCAGATCTGTGACCTCTTCCATCCGAGAAGAGAGTTACTAAATTACACATCTACTGTATGGCCTGTAAAATCTTACTTTTCTTTATGGTGATCACAGTGTCTTGATTAAAAGTACAGCACCCTGGATATAGAAAAATGCATTCTTCCCAGCCAGGATGTCTATGAAGATTCTCAGTCATCCAGGTCACAGTTGTATCAAAAGTGGGTTTTTGTATATTATTTTTGAAAAGGCAACTGGACTGATTTTTTGAGGAAGAAGAAAAAGATGCTTTGCTTCCTATTCTGGAAGCTTCATCAGTTGTACTGGAGGGTGTTAGAGATGAAAGGACAGTTATTGACACTTAAGCTTAGCTGGTGGGGGGCAGAATGATAGGTTCTGACAGGATGGTGTGTGGGGGGGGGGGGAAATGGAAAGATTGTGTTTTCTATATGGTCAAATGGTCTTAACACTCTCTGAGAGCCATTGGGGTTACTTATCACCAATTAACATGCAGTCCTTTTGGCTGTTCCAAGAAGATTCCACACCTCCGATTCAGGTGACCCTGAAGTCCCAGATAAAAGCCCAAGTAACCACAATGGCTCTTAGAGAGTAATAAGACCAGCTAACTGCAAAGAAAGCACAATCTTCCCATTTCCAACCTAAATATCCTATCGGAATGTCTATAGATATTCTCAGTCATCCAGGCCTTGGTTGTCTCAAAGGTGCTTTTTCTAGAGGCCACTGGACTTTCTTGTTTTTTCTTTGAAGATGTTTTGCTTCTCATCCAAGAAGCTTTTTCAGCTGTGACTAGATGGTGGGGAGTGGAAGGATTTATATTCCTTGCAGACAGCTGGTCATTTGCATCTTTTTGAATGCAAGGAATATAAATCCTTCCATTTCCATTTCCATTTCCATTTCTATTCTATTCTATTCTATTCTATTCTATTCTGTTCTGTTCTGTTCTGTTCTGTTCTGTTCTGTTCTGTTCTGTTCTGTTCTGTTCTGTTCTATTCTATTCTATTCTATTCTATTCTATTCTATTCTATTCTATTCTATTCTATTCTATTCTATTCTATTCCTATTCCTATTCTTCCTATTCCTATTCCTATTCTATTCCTATTCCTATTCCTATTCCTATTCCTATTCCTATTCCTATTCCTATTCCTATTCCTATTCTATTCTATTCTATTCTATTCTATTCTATTCTATTCTATTCTATTCTATTCTATTCTATTCTATTCTATTCCTACATCCTGTCTTTGGTTCTATTCTATTCTATTCTATTCTATTCTATTCTATTCTATTCTATTCTATTCTATTCTATTCTATTCTATTCTATTCTATTCTACTGTTCCATTCCATTCGACAAATGGGACTTCGTCAAATTCTACGTGGGAGAAAACCCGAAGAACCAAAGACCTACATATATATTCTATCAAATATGGCCACTTGGACAGCTCTTCTGTGCTGACTGTTTATTATTCTACTCAAGTTTCTGTCTCCTTCTTCTTAAAAGGAAACAAACAAACAAACAAACAAAACTGGGATAGCAAAATCTGTTTTTACTAAAGAACTGTGTACATTTGGGAAGGGGGAGGGTGGAATTACAGCTAAAACAAGTATCCTGACCATTTATGATTATGTTCCGGCTTTAGAGTTGAATTATATTACACGGCTCCATTTTTGACTTTAATTGTCTGCGTCAAGTTGTCAAGTCATAACTATATCTTGCATTTGCATCACATTAGGGGACTTTTCCCCACCCCATACCTCTCTCTCTTGATCTTGTCCTATGGAGTAATTTAATTCCATTCTAATTTTCTTCCCCAAGCTGGCTGACTCTCCACCCAAGGAAGTGAGTTATGAATCTTGTTAAGGTTTACTACCTTATAGCCAGTGCTGATGGAATATTTAATCAAAGAAATGAGTTGGCAGATATGATGTATAATGTGGTTATGCCTTGTGGTGTGTGTCTTCACCGCCAATTGAGAAATGGGTGAATTTGCCATTCATCAGTGCCAGACTGAAAGCTTTGTATAACCTTCTTTTCTCTCTTTCTCTCTCCTTAAAAACTTATTTATCAAGATTAAAGATATTTTAAATCAACAGCTTCTGTACAGATACATCATCTTTATTTCCAAAGTGGCTACATCATTCATCATTTAGCAGCTGAAAAAGAGTCTCTCATCCTGAGCATGAAGTAATTTGAATTTTCCATGAAACACAAAAGAGGAAAAAAAAACCTAAAAGGATAATGTCGAAAGTGCAAAATGCAACCATCAGTGTTTCCTTCCCTTTTATTAACATGGTTATTTCATGCTCTTCGGCTCCTCATCAATGCTTGATCTTGGAACCTGTTGTAATCAAGTTAGCCATGAAGCCAGTTTAAAAATGGAAAGAGTGAAAGTGGTTTATTATGATCATAGACCACCATATATATATATTTAAAAAATAAACCTGAGTTGTATTCTTCCTCTTCTCTCTCTCTCTCTCTCTCTCTCTCTCTCTCTCTCTCTCTCTCTCTCTCTCTCTCTCTCTCTCTCTCTCTCTCTCTCTCTCTCTCTCTCTCTCTCTCTCTCTCTCTCTCTCTCCTCCTTTTCTTAAAATTATTTTTTACCTCAGTTGTGCATAAGAAAACTCTGAGGAAGCTGGGAATATTTTTAAATATTTTTTAATTTAATTATTTTTAGATGAAATAATTTATTTTATTTTTAATTTTCAGAATCATTTTTCTATATGTCTCCAACAGAGGCTCTGGTGGGAGATAGAGATTTTTTTTAAAAAAAGAAAAAACGGGAGCTAAAAGCATTGTTTCTTTTCTACATGTTTTGAGCAGGGACTCTCGTTCCCCAAATCTCTTTTTAACCTGAAGGTTTCTGCATGGTCATAATTCAGGACTAGATATGGCTCTATTATTCTGATATTAATGGGTTGATAACCTTCTTAGTTAATAACCACTTTATTAGCCAAAGACGAGGGAAAGTTTAAAGCACGATTGATTATTTGGGTTTCTTTCCCCAGGTATTAATTAATATTTGCATGAATTATACTAATAAGATTTTGGAACAATAATGTCTGGATGTTACCGAACAGCAAACTCACTTTCATTTATAATTCCCATTTAGCCAGATTAGAACTCAGCCATTTATTTTCTAATGAGTTATGTTTGAATTACCTGGGTGAGTTTGCAGTGTGCAAGGACAACTTCTCTCATTAGCTCAATTTGCAGCCTTACTTACAGACATTAATTTTGACTCAAATAAATCCATCTAGTCTCTGTACAACAGTCTTATTAGAAAGGGCCATTTCAGTGATGTCTTAATAATCATTCAAGAAATGGAGTCCATGTTTCAGACTTTGGACCTGCTATCGTGTCTCCCCTAGTCCTTTTTTTCACTAGACAAAAGTTTATATGACCCTGGATTATGACAACATCTGGAAGGTGCCTAATGTAACCTGGCCATGGCTTTGAATATTGGCAGGAATGATACAGTTACACTTGAGTGGAAAAACTGGATTCTAAACCTATTTGCACAATCAGGGATGCACTAAGGAGAAGGAACATGGTGCAGAGCACAATAATCTTCAAATGACCTCAGATATATTTGCCACAAGCTTTGAAAACCTCAGCAATTGACAGTGCTTTGAAGCATGAATGACTAGATCCAAAACTAAGAGCAGACTTAGCTCTAAGCAGGTAACTTGTTCACCAGCTAACTCTTTCTTCTAAGAGTAAGATATGATAATTCATGCCCCACATTAATACCAGTCTAATGGTAATAAAGATTCTCATTAGGAAGGCCAAGTCCTTCACCCCCAGGCTGGCAATAAAATAGCTCTGGGGGAACTCCATAACACTGCATGCCAAAAATCAATAACATGCCATTTTATAATTAAGAGACAAAATAAATGCTAAAGGAAAGTCCAGTAAATTAAGAAAAGTAACGTCCAGAGAGATGGAAAGTATTGATTGCAATGTACAAAATATGTGAAGTCCCTCTAGCCAACTCTTTGAAGGCAATTAGAATTTGGACAGTTAATTCTATATAAGCTGGAGGGAAAAAAATCCATGATTATACCATGAATGTATTATGATATTTGTCATTAACAGCAAGTAATTTGTTATCAAGCAACCAGTGTCTCTGATTAATCAATTAGGGAAGGTTCTGGCTGGGTTGCTTCTATATTAAAGCTGATTACAGCAACGATCACATTGCCATAAACAAAGCCAGGGGTAAAATGAGAAATTGCTCGATGCTTCCTTTAATCCAAAATTGGAAGAAACACAAATTCGTGAACAGAGCATGCGGGGGTGGGGATAACAGAACGTCTGAAATGATATTGTCATGCAAATGCTGTGGCTTAGGTGCATCAGATGTTGGGACATACATCACAGAAGAACAGAGCTGAAAGGGATTTTGGAGGTCTTCTAGTCCAAACCCTATACCATTCCAGACAAATGGTTGTCCAATCTCCTCTTAAAAACATCCAGTGTTGGAGCACCTACAACTTCTGGAGGCAAGTCGTTCCACTGATTAATTGTTCCCCCTGTCAGGACATTTCTCCTGGTTGGTTCTTTCCTTGATTAGTTTCCATCCATTGCTTCTTGTCCTGCCTTCAGGTGCTTTGGAGACCTCCTTTTCTTTCTGGCAGTCTCTTAGATATTGGAACACTGCTATCATGTCACCCCTAGTCCTTCCAATCCTTCTTTCATTAAACTAGATATATCTAATTCCTGCAACTGTTCTTCATATTTTTAGCTTCCAGCCCTCTAATTTATCTTTGTTGGTCTTCTCTGCACTCTTTCCAGAATCTCTACATCTTTTTTATAATGTGGCAACCAAAACTAGATGCAACGTTCCAAGTATGGTCTTACCAAAGCATTATAAAGTAGTACTAACACTTCACATGATCTTGGGTCTATCCCTCTGTTAATGCAGCCTAGGACTGTGTTGGCATTTTTTGGGGCACAATGCTGGCTCATATTTAAGTGGTTGTCCACTAGGATTCCGAGTTCACCAGACTGGTGTTGTCATTTTGGCATCATTGTGGTTTGCTGTTGACTCATTTGGTCATGTATGGCACTACAGATATTTTTTACAGTCCTAATTTACTTGCTTAAAGTCAATAGTAGGCAAAATGGATCCTTCAGCATGGGATGATTCCCAGTTAGAGAATCTTGATTCAGGAGTAGAGCTATTGCAAGTGACTTCAATTCTCTAGATATGTAACATGGGAAAACAGGAACTAAAAATAATTCCCATCTCTCCAAGTATAAAAATTGGCTGCCTTTGAAGAAGTTACATTTAGTTCAACTCTTTTAATTGAATATCAGTCATTGCAATTCACGGAAATAGGGTAACTCAGTTGATTAGGGGTCTGGAGGCTAAAATATATGAAGACCAATTACAGGAATTGGATATGTCAGTCTAATGAAAAGAAGGGGTGACATGATAGCACTCTTCTAATATTTATCAGTGGAACAGCTTGCCTTTGGAAGTTGTGGGTGCTCCAATGTCTTGTTAAAAATCACTGGATGGTTTTAGCAAGAGATTGGACAGCCATTTATCTGAAATGGTATAGGCTCTCCTGCTTGAGTAGGGGTTTGGACTAGAAGACCTTCAAGATTCCTTCCAACTCTGTTATTCTATTCTATTCTATTCTATTCTATTCTATTCTATTCTATTCTATTCTATTCTATTCTATTCTATTCTATTCTATTCTACAATCTATTTATTCTTTTCTTTTCTTTTCTTTTCTTTTCTTTTCTTTTCTTTTCTTTTCTTTTCTTTTCCTTTCCTTTCCTTTCCTTTCCTTTCCATTCCATTCCATTCCATTCCATTCCATTCCATTCCATTCCATTCCATTCCATTCCATTCTATTCTATTCTATTCTATTCTATTCTATTCTATTCTATTCTATCCTATCCTCCATTCTATTCTATTCTATTCTATTCTATTCTATTCTATTCTATTCTATTCTATTCTATTCTATTCTATTCTATTCTATTCTATTCTATTCTATTCTATTCCATTCCATTCCATTCCATTCCATTCCATTCCATTCCATTCCATTCCATTCTATTCTATTCTATTCTATTCTATTCTATTCTATTCTATTCTATCCTCCATTCTATTCTATTCTATTCTATTCTACAATCTATTTATTCTTTTCTTTTCTTTTCTTTTCTTTTCTTTTCTTTTCTTTTCCTTTCCTTTCCTTTCCTTTCCTTTCCTTTCCTTTCCATTCCATTCCATTCCATTCCATTCCATTCCATTCCATTCCATTCTATTCTATTCTATTCTATTCTATTCTATTCTATTCTATTCTATTCTATTCTATCCTCCATTCTATTCTATTCTATCCTCTATTCTATTCTATTCTATTCTATTCTATTCTATTCT
This sequence comes from Bothrops alternatus, assembly GCA_034064705.1. NCBI lineage: Eukaryota > Metazoa > Chordata > Lepidosauria > Squamata > Viperidae > Bothrops > Bothrops alternatus. Next base: position 1,519,452 of record JARGCV010000120.1, on the reverse strand, counting down.
ATTCTATTCTATTCTATTCTATTCTATTCTATTCTATTCCATTCCATTCCATTCCATTCCATTCCATTCCATTCCATTCCATTCTATTCTATTCTATTCTATTCTATTCTATCCTCCATTCTATTCTATTCTATTCTATTCTACAATCTATTTATTCTTTTCTTTTCTCTTTTCTTTTCTTTTCTTTTCTTTTCTTTTCTTTTCTTTTCTTTTCTTTTCTTTTCCTTTCCTTTCCTTTCCTTTCCTTTCCTTTCCTTTCCTTTCCTTTCCATTCCATTCCATTCCATTCCATTCCATTCCATTCCATTCCATTCCATTCCATTCCATTCCATTCCATTCCATTCCATTCCATTCTATTCTATTCTATTCTATTCTATTCTATTCTATTCTATTCTATTCTATTCTATCCTCCATTCTATTCTATTCTATTCTATTCCATTCCATTCCATTCCATTCCATTCCATTCCATTCCATTCTATTCTATTCTATTCTATTCTATTCTATTCTATTCTATTCTATCCTCCATTCTATTCTATTCTATTCTATTCTATTCTATTCTATTCTGTTCTGTTCTGTTCTGTTCTGTTCTGTTCTGTTCTGTTCTGTTCTGTTCTGTTCCGTTCCGTTCCGTTCCGTTCCGTTCCGTTCCGTTCCATTCCATTCCATTCTATTCTATTCTATTCTATCCTCCATTCTATTCTATTCTATTCTATTCTATTCTACAATCTATTTATTCTTTTCTTTTCTTTTCTCTTTTCTTTTCTTTTCTTTTCTTTTCTTTTCTTTTCCTTTCCTTTCCTTTCCTTTCCTTTCCTTTCCTTTCCTTTCCTTTCCTTTCCTTTCCTTTCCTTTCCTTTCCTTTCCTTTCCTTTCCTTTCCTTTCCTTTCCATTCCATTCCATTCCATTCCATTCCATTCCATTCCATTCCATTCCATTCCATTCCATTCTATTCTATTCTATTCTATTCTATTCTATCCTCCATTCTATTCTATTCTATTCTATTCTATTCTATTCTATTCTATTCTATTCTATTCTATTCTATTCTATTCCATTCCATTCCATTCCATTCCATTCCATTCCATTCCATTCCATTCCATTCCATTCCATTCTATACCCTATCCTATTTTACTCTACTCTATTGACAGAAGACACACATCAGACCATTCCCTGTGTTTTAGCATCTGATACCCAAAGCCTACTCCTTATCTTACCTAAGGATAAGACTGCCTATTCAGGCTGGTAGGTTCTGTCATCATGAATGCAATTCAAGTGGGACATATACTGCGACATGTCTGTCTTATTCAAGTGTTTCACCTTCTTCAAAAAAAATGTTCCTTTCCAATCTTGTGACCTGGCTTGTAAGTTGAGCTATTTGGGTAAAATGAAATTATTTGAATTATTCCTACACCTTCAAGAATCACAAGAATCCTTTTCCTGGAAACTAGAACTTTTATGGAAGGAAGACCTTCTCATGAATCCGAGAACACATCCCACCGTGCCTACTTGTTGGTGGGCCCAAATCCAAAATGAATGGGAAACATGTTTTTCTATTTGTTTCTTTGACTCTCCTGTTTTTTCTCTCTCTTTCCCCTCCCTCAGAGGACTTCGGGATGAAGCACTAATTGCTTCCCTAGGGGTCTTATCTAATGATCTTCAGACAGGTTCTAAAATTGGGCTTGAGAAATGTATACAGTCCTATGGATGCCAGTTGCCCAATCTTACAAGGATGGATGGATGGATGGATGGATGGAAATAATATATAATATATTGTCAGCTTTTTCCATTTTAATACAGCTGTAAATGAAAGTGTTGAAAAAATTAATTAAATATTTGAATGGCTTCTTAATTCCTCACTGAGAAAGGATTTTCTGGCCCTGATAGATATTTTGCACTTCTAATTATTATATTCCTACATATTTCTGGAACAAGTAAGATAAACCAAGCCCAGCCTTCAGAATGCATTATCATCAAGGGGCATAGCTGGGGTCTGGAAGTGACTATAGAAAACTCATTTATCTAGTTTTCATCCCATTTACTGACTGAGATAAACATCACCAAACTGCTTGGCCTCATCAGTGAAATGCCTAAAGTGGGGATTTCATTTCAGTTGTTTAACAGCCTCTGCACGCTACCCTTCATTGGCTATGGTTAAAATCGGGATAGGAAGTTGCAGAGACTAAGGCTTTCTTCCTACAGATATCTATGTTGTACATGCAAGTATGGATGCTCATGCTGTTGACATACTTGTCTTGCCTGCATAAAACTAGGGATCTGTTTCAGATCTAGAGTTGAAAAGATCTTTTGGAGAAGATAAAAGTATGTATTTTCTCCTAGATCATCTAGTACAGTAGCTTTGCCACCCTAGAAAGAGATCTATTTAAGAAGATACCAACGGCATAACCCCACATTTGTTTGAAAGCATGTTGTCACGCCCCCCAACTGGGATTCCATGGTATTGTTCATATCTAGAAAGCACATAACACCTTTCAATAGATCAGTGATGGCGAACCTTTTAGAGACCGAGTGCCCCAAAACTGGCCCTGCTCCCGCTTCACCCCCTGCCCTGCTCCACCCCGCCCCACCCCGTCCCCCACCCCACCTGCCTGCGGGGCCACTCACTGCCTCCATAGCCCACCGCACATCACCCAGGCAGCCCAGCAGCGCCATGGCGGCCACGCCCTCTGCCCGCGCCCCGCAGCATCAACTGTGCACAATGGGGCATGAGGACCGAGTCTTGTCTACACTGCCTGGCTGCCATGTCCTTGGCTGCACTGCTCCGTGTGAGCCACACTCGTGGGCAACTCCTCCAGGGGGGCTGCTGGTGAGGAGGGGATCGCAGGGGGGGGCGAGGCTGGGGCAATGGCACATCTGCCCACAGAGAGGGCTCCAAGTGCCACCTCTGGCACCCGTGCCATAGGTTTGCCACCGCTGGATTAGACCATTTAAATCAGGAATGGGTGATCTGTGGCTTTTATCTATTCTTCACCCAATAAGGAGTCCCTGCCCAAGTTTTTCTTAGGCTTATATCAGCTATTAACTGAGTATTGAAAAATGCCATCAGTTCGCCACCACTGCAATAGATGGTGCATGTATGCCCATATGTATTCTGTAGAACCTGTCAATAAAACCCCAATAACCCCATAATAATGCTACCATTAAGAAAACTGTGCAACTCCTGTATTAGAGGAAGGTCTCTATGCAAAGAGTAATAAATTTAGGCAGAGATTTATTGCAAGTTTAAGCTGTCAACAAGAATCTGACCAACTGGCCATTAAGAGGAACGGTGGGAGATAAGAAAGGCATTCAAGGTGGAGTGGACTTAGTTGTCTTCTGGGCACGCAGGGACTCATGGCTTATGATGCATTTGAGCCCTCTCTCCAACTCAGCCTAGTCATCTCCTACAAGAACCAGGAGAAAGTAATCCGGTTTTAAGGCGATGTCTTCTTCAGAAAAAATATTTTCTCTCTGAGGTTAGACTAAAAAGCTTCTGACTTGGCACAATTTTGGTACAGAAGTCCTTTAAAGAAGAGCCTTTGACAGATCCAACAGAGATCTGATGCCTTGCGTAAAGCAGTAGCAAACTTTGGTTAGCGGGAAATAATAAGGTTATATCAATGCCTTTTTTGGATGGCACACTTTTCTTCTCTAATAACACATAATTTTGCACCTTGCCATTAAGCCAATGATTTGAACAAAAGAGAATTAAAAGTTAGTAGGATTTAGGAAATTGTATTTTTCCTCTCTTAGTAAGTATAATTGAATTATGTCCTAGAGAGAGGCTTCTATCACTTCAATCAAAGAAACAGGCCAATGGGATAGAAAGCAAGCAAGCACATAATTTGGATATTCCCTTTACCTACCATAACTAAGATTTCATAGTACATGTGCTTACCTGCATAGAATTCTGGACTATAGACTGCACCAACAACTGGATTTAATTTCCAACCTGTAGTAAAGACGGGAAACCAAACTTGGTAAATTGGAAGTCATGGCATGACATTCTAATTAGGTTGTGACTGTACAATTTTTATTTTATATCTTTTAAAGAATTGTATCATGTCCTTCAAAGTGAATCCTTTCCAGAATACCTTCTAAAGGCTCTTAAAAAGCCATCCCACCCCCACCCCGACACACACAAACACACACATAACCCCCCACAAACCCTTTAAGTGGAAATGACCATTAAACGAAGGGGGAATTTAATGCATCTTTTATTACAAAACCATCTTGTATCAATAGACTTTTTCTTCAATACCAGGATATAATTTCAGTCCATTTCATGAAAAGAAGATTCTATTTATCCCCTTAATGCAAGTCTGTATAACTCTGAAAAAGAAAAAAAAATAACTTTCTTTTCATTTGATGAACAGAGGCAATCTTCTTCCTGGTTTTAAATTGGATGGGCTTAAAAGGACTTTACTTTCACAACACACTAAATCCTAAACCTGGATTAAGAAAACTCCAGTGGTGTGCTTATATAACATGCTTGCCCTAATAAATCATTTCATGGCTTAGCATAATGGCTTGGTTTCCCCAACAATACGTGAGTTCATATATAAATGAAGCACACCTCTCACTTCTGGAACAATTTTTCCATAAAATAAGTTCACTTTTGGTAAGTTTCAGACAGAAGGTCAGGAACTTTCCCCAAGTTTTTAATGGAAGATAATAGCAGAACTCATCTTTACAAGGACTGTCTACCTATTATTTTACTGCAGTCATGTTAAGACAAATAAATTAAAAGAAAGCTAGCATAGGTACTTGGATGAATGACTAATAGGACCAGAAACCAGACTGGCAGTGTGTGTGTGAGAGAGAGGGGGGGAGAAAAGGAGGGAGAGAGAGGGAGAGAGGGTGAGAGAGAGAGAAGGTGGGAGAAAAGGAGGGAGAGAGGGAGAAAGAAAGGGAGAGAGGGAGAGAAGAGGGAAAGGGAGAGAGAGGAGGAGTAAGAGAGAGGGAGAGAAAGAGGGAGGGAGGGAGGGAGACAGAGAGGAAGAAAGGGAAGGAAAGGGAGAGGGGGAGGGGAGAGAGGGCAAGAGAGAGAGTAAGGTAATAGCAAACCACTTCTATTTTATTGCCAAGAAATTCATCTTGGATGTGTCCATTGGTCATCTACAATTGAAATTTCTTTTGCTAAATAAACAAATAGAGTGTTTGTTTTAAGAAATGATGAAGCTGTGATCTTATTGAAAGAGAGAAGTCAACCTTTCATTGGTAAGGTCCACAATTAATATTTGTGTAGACCACAATAACCAATTATGGTAATTTACATACCATGTAAATTAGTAATCTTCATTTTTTTTTCCCATTTGGTGTGAGGGGGCCACTAAGTTAAGCTGATTCCAGAGCTAGGCTTATTATACAGCTACACAACCATTTTTGTGTGTTTCCTGACATGAGAACGGCTGCTGAGTTTTACACAAGGGGTCAGGAAAAGACTCCTGAGAAACACACACACACAAAAAAAAAAATAGAGTTTGAGTGGAGGTCCCGGTTGCCTACAACGTTTCTAAAGGCTGTGCACAATTTGGTGTACCCATTTTACTTAAACGTTCTATTTTTGCCAGTTGTGCAATAACCACACAGCTAAGTTTTATAACCCCGTGAGATAGCAAATTGCAGCCGAGGATGAGAAAGGGGGAAAGTTAAAGAAAAGGAAGAAGGAATGCAAGATTTATTTTCTTCCACCCAAATCTTCCAAGCTGATCTAAGCCAAGTACTTAACCAACAAAAGTCTTTTAATTACTCAAAGTGTAATTTTCTATCATACTTTTTTTTTATTCTTCACTTCTGCACAGATAAGCCATTTTGGCTGGCTTTTCACATCTGTCAGACTTTTCTGTCAAAGAGGCTGAGAGATAACCTCAGACATTTTAAGCTATACTAATGGCGCCTCAATCTGTCTTCGGGAAGAGAGGGGGAGATGATGGTGCTCGGGAAGATGCAGATCGATGATCTCAGCTGAAACCTGCACTCATATTTCATCTCCTTCCCCTACCCAATTTGATGGCTGCATCATCTAGCTTGGGGAAGCTCTCTCTGCAAAGACTTCATTTATCATGAAAATAACAGCAATTAAACTTTACTTTGTCTTGTCAATGAAGCATTTGCTGGCCCATAACGGTGTGGGTTAATCAAGTGTGAGCAAAAGTTTGACACATACGAGTGAGGAAATGCCAAGGAATCAAGTCTTCACCATTAGAAGAGGTAAATTCAAAACTGTGGGTGTAGTTCTCGGAATTTGTCTTGCTGTCACAACACTTATCTGAGGTAGAAACTTTTAGAACAGACAGGAAAGGGGGAAAAACAACCTCTCTCTTACACAGATAGATAGATTTAGTGCCCAATGAGGAAAAAAAACATAATTTAGCATGCATACTTACTTAACTTTATTGAGGCCATTTACCACAAGGCCTTCTTCTTATTGTATATGTTTATTCTATAAATATATTTATGTATGTACATATTGTATATGTATATAAAATACACACGTACATAAATACAACTAGCCGCTTAGCATATTTAAAAATTTAATATTATCTTTTAGCCATTTTTAGTTTTGTTGGTACATACATTTCTTAACTCTCCTGGCATGGAAAATGCATTCAGTAACCAAGTTTATTGATGATGTTTCAAGCAAAACAGGTATTAGAGAGAGGAAAGAAATTCATTGAACTTCTCTGAATATGAACTTATCAATTTTTGCATTTCCATCCAGGAGGCAAAGCAAAACTTCATTGTCATTTGAAATCTGGCGTTCCCCAAATTCCCTATCACAACACATCATTATTATTATTTTTGTTTTTAAAAAAGCATATTAGAAGGGAAAAAAGAAAAAAAATCTATTCTCTTAGGAAAGATTATTTGCATTCTTAGTTGGAGATCTTGAAAAGCTAAGCAGGATCAGACCCCCTCCCCCTACTGCTTAGAAGTGAGACCACTGGAAACATACCAGGTCTGTAAGCTAAATCTGGAGTAGGGGGGGAAATCCTAAAAAGAAAAAAAAAACCACTATAATACGGTTGCCAAGATCACTCAGTGGACAACTTCAAAGCGTTACCAGTTTGACTCAGAAGAGACTTGGCCTTTATTTGCATTTCTATCACACAGATTTGCAAACAATAAGACAGGTTTGGGTAGCCAAATACATGCAAATTATGGACAAAGGCCTTAATGAAATTCCAAGTTTATAGATTCATCAAATCAGATGAGTCAACCTTGCCTGCAAAAATAAGAAGATGGGGGAAAGCAACATTAACAGCTTCCTAATGAGACCACCTAGGATCTCATTAACACTGAGTTAAAAATCTAAAAAAGGTATTTTTAGGTATTCCCCCTCCCCCCCCCCCCCGCTAGGCAGAGGTTGTGGCTGTGATCTAAAAGCTTCACAGGGTAGTTTTAGCTGCAAGCATCGAAAGGAAGATGAGTAGAGAGATTGCATTTCAGTGAAGAAAATGTGGGGCTTTCCTGTATGGATGACTTGGACTGTTGCTATCTTGGACAATGAAAACAAGATTTGGCTCTCAAAATCATTATTCTGAAACTTGCAGTATTGCGCTACAATCTTCTTCCGTGGTACTGATCTTGGCTGCTCTTCTTGATCTTCTTTCCTAGCCCTTATTCCAAGCACAGAGCAGAAACTCAGTGTTAAGGAGAAAGGCCTTTCTTCTCTGCCTTTTTGCTTCTTCCTTTCTTTGTGTTCCTATCTTCTGAATCTTTGGAGACTCGCCAGGGAACCCTCCTTGCCCTGAATCTCTTCCTGCAGTCTCCACCTCACTGCCAGGAAATCTTTCAGAAAGACAGGCTTGTCTGTTTCACATTGTCTAAATATTGTTTCTGATAGCACAGTGCACTGTTAGAACAATGCCCGGACATTAATTTGGCCCTCACTCCTTATTCACAAAGATAATTAGGGCAAACTTTGAACAATCCATTTTTTCCCTTGGTCTCTGATAGCCAGTCTAGAGAAAAAGAGGACTGGGGCAAGGGTGTGACATGACAGCAGTATTCCAATATTTGAGGGGCTGCCACAAAGAAGAGGGGGTCAAATTATTTTCCAAACCACCAGAAGGCAAGACAAGAAACAAACAGGTGGAAACTAATCAAGGAGAGAAGCAACCTGGAACTAAGGGCAAACTTCCCAAGAGTGAGAACAGTGGTATAGGGTCGCCTGCTTGAGCAGGGGGTTGGGTTAGAAGACCTCCAAGGTCCCTTTCAGCTCTATTCTGATTGAAAGCTTCATCTCCCTATTTCTCCTGAGAGCGGATTGGACCTCACCAATCTGTGATCCTAGACAACCTTCAACAATGGAAAATTAAAAATTAAAAAAACTGGGGGCTGCTGAAATATAGAAAGCTTACAGAAACCAAACAACCTTGTCGGGGGAAAAAAAAGAGGGATTTTGTGTGAATAACTGCATGTGCAAAGATGGTACTTTTAAGAAAGCCATGGTTACTAAGAAGAAAGAGATAAGAGTTCTGCTCAAAGAATGTGGATATATTCAAATATATAGATACCAAGCTAATGTAACTTAGGGATAATACTCTGTTGACCAAACAAAATATGATGTATTGACCTGATCAAGTGTTTTTATCTGTGTGCCTTTTTTTTTTTTGTAAATGATGATGACAACCACAACTTTTATCTCAGTACAGGTAGTCCTTGACTTACAACTGTTCATTTACAACCATTCAAAGTTACAACGGCACTGAATTCTTAACTGAAAAAAAGTGATTTATGACCGTTTCTCACAATTATGACCTTTGCAGCATCTTTATGATCACGTGATCAAAATTCAGATGCTTGGCAACAGATGCATATTTATGACCAAAGCAAAGTCAATGGGGAAAACCAGATTCACTTAACAACCAAGTTACTAACTTATCAATTGCAGTGATTCACTTAACAACTAGGGCAAGACAGGTTGTAAAATGGAGCAAAACTCACTTAACCAATGTCTCACTTAACAACTAAATTTTGGGCTCAATGGTGGTTGTAAGTCGAGGACAGCCTGCGATGGCATTTGGGGCAAAGGTTTGGGAAGAAAGAACTGGCCTTCATTTGAATTGTTTGGATTAATTCATGAAAGCCGTGCTTACTGCCAGGAGTTCGATCCTGACTGGCTCAAGGTTGACTCAACCTTCCATCTTTCCGAGGTCAGTAAAATGAGGACCGAGATTGTTGGGGGCAAGATGCTGACTCTGTAAACCATTTAGAGAGGGCTGCAAAAGCACAGTGGAACAGTATACAAGTTTAGGTACTACTTTCTTTCTTTCTTTCTTTCTTTCTTTCTTTCTTTCTTTCTTTCTTTCTTTCTTTCTTTCTTTCTCCCTCCCTCCCTCCCTCCCTCCCTCATTCCTCCCTCCCTCCCTCCCTCCCTCCCTCCCTTCCTTCCAGTGGTTACAATGTGACATTATAGGCCGACTCTGCCCACAGTCAGAAGTTTGATCCTGATCCACTCAAGGTTGGCTCAGCCTTCCATTCTTCCAAGTTTGGTAAAATGAGTATCCAGATTATTGGGGGCAACGTGCTGACTCTGTAAACTGCTTAGAGAGGACTGAAAAGTACTGTGAAGTGATAGATAAGTCTAAGTACTATTGCCATTAATTATATTTAAATCAAGCTGGTGCAGGGAGAATTGGGTCTTCTTCAAGAAAAAGCAGAAAATATTAAAAAGCAGACTTTCTCCATGATGAATTCGAACTAGCGTGATCATAATATGTCAAACCTAGCTCATATTTTGTTTTTAATTTTGCCACGATGGGTAGAGATATACATGACAGGATCATTAAAAAAAATAAAGCTGTCCACTTATCTTTGCCCCACTGTCAATGATGGAGGGAAAATATTTCCTGAATGAGCTGCATAATGGGTGGAGAATGGAAATAAATATTTTGCAGTTGATTCTTTCTTGATCAAGCTGTGTAAAATTTCCTCTCTCTCTCTCTCCCCCTCCCTCCCTCCCTCCCTCCCTCCCCCCCCTCTCTCTCTCTCTCTTTTCCCTTTTAAGAAAAGTCAGGGGAATCAGATACTTCTTCAGAAAGCTACAGGATATTGGAAACAGGTGAAATGGAAGGTTGTGATATGCTCACTTGCAAGGCTTTCAAAAGAATTGTTCAAAAGCTGAAATTGACACCCCAGGGAAAAAAAAGAAAGAGGAAAATATAAAAGTTTCTGTTGCTGTTATAAAGTACAGCATAGGATCAGGTCTGCAATAACTTTTAATCATTCTTAACTGACAGTAACAAGGGCAGCAATTAGAGTATTTGGCTAGAAGCCATAAGAGAACCTGACGCTTAGTTCAACCCACTTCACTATGGGTATTTGGGTAAAACAGGGGAGAAAGGAATACGGAGGAAGAGTGTGAATATGAAAATGGAGAAACACAAACTTTATACTGATCAGTTCTATGATCAATATTTATCTTGAGCAGTTAAGGAACCTGCACAATACGCTCGTTGCTTCCTGCATTGTACGCAACACAAAAAAATAAATGGAAAGTAATCTTCCTCTGTTCCTTAAGGGAATAAACAGTTATCCAGAACCAATGTTTGAAATTGCAGGGGAATAGAAGCAAGGCAGACATTACATACTAGGAGGGATTTTTCAGAACTACCAATTGTTGGAAGAGGTTGCCTCCTGATGTTACAGGTCTGTCTTCACTGGGGGTCTTCAAAGTAAGCCATCAGTCCAAGATGCTTTCAGAGATCTTGCTCAGATAGAATGATTAAGATCCAGTCTACTGAATCAAGGAATGTTTTGTAACATAAATCAAAGGTCTCCAAACTTGTGGACTTCAGTTGCCAGAATTCCCCAGCCAGTGGAAGAATTCTGGGAGTTGAAGTCCACAAGACTTAAAATTGCCAAGTATGTAGACCCCTGACATAAATCTGTTGTGAGTGTCCCTGGACCAGCTTGGGAAGTATCAGAGGATGAGGATCAGCAGCCAGGTTCCTCTGAATGTGTTTCCCTCCCGGCAGCCGAGGATCAGCAGCCAGGCCCCTCTGGGTGGTTTCCCCTCCCGGCAGCCGAGGATCAGCAGCCAGGCCCCTCTGGGTGGTTTCCCCTCCCGGCAGCTGAGAGAGATAATGAAGAGCTTTGTATGCATTCTGAATCAGATTCTCAAAATGATGAGTCAGATTTAGAACAAGAAGATAAATGGATTAATCCGAGGTTCCGAAGGTTTGATAAGCGAAGGTGTCAGTTAACTGGAAAAAGGAAGTAATTGGGGAAGTGACGTATCGGACACTATATTAGAGGGGGGAAGTAGACTACGCCCTTGTCACGAGCAACGTTGATCAAAGAGTGGGCTGAAAACTTTGGCAGTGCTTTGGAACTCAGTATTCTGGTGTTTTGAAAACCTACCGAAGGATAATGAGCTCTTGGACAATGTGATAAAGAAGAAAAGTAAGTTAATTGGGATGTAGGAGGAGAAGAGCATGTTTATCTAAATGTAAATAGATTTGATTTGGCCGTACAGGCCAACATAATGCCAGCAGCTTGCTTTGAAACGAATTCTTTTGAAATGTATTAAATAAACCTCTTAAAGACATATTTACGTGGATATTAATGAGTTATGAGAGGCCAGACATAACAAAATCATAGCCTGATTAGTGTAAAATGAGCAGGATAGGTAACATTATCATCAGTTTGCTGATAATATCCATATATATATCTCCAGTCCTTGTTGGTCAGGAGATGTTTGCTGACTGAGTACTTGGCAGTTGGTATCTGGATGGGGAGAAACTGGCTTTGGCTCAACCCTGGCAAGAAGGAGAATCTATGGGTCTTTGCTCCTTTCCCTGGCCAAGAAGATATGTCATCTTTGACACTGGACTGGGGGGCACTTTCAAGCTAGAATGCAATGTGAGGGCTCTTCCTTGGCTCACAAATCCTGCTCAAGGAGTAGGTAGCAGCCATGACTGTGTGTGTGTGTGTGTGTCTTTGTACAGATTTTTTTGTGTGTCAATTGCACCCTTTCCTAGACCAGGGGGTCTTGCTCATAGTCACTCATGCCTTGATCACTTCCTGCTTGCGTTTCTGCTTGCCATGGGGCTACCCTTGAAGAATACCTGGAGATGACCACTGGCCCAGAATGTGGAGAGGTACACAACAGCATCAAAATCATGAGAAGTGATAGTATGCTTTTACACTGCACTGATAAAACCACACTTGGAACACTGCATCCAATTCTGGTCATCACAATACAAAAAAGATGCGGAGATCCTAGAAATTGTGTGTAGAGAATAGCAACAAAGATGATAAGGAGTCTGAAGGCTAAACCACACAATGAACTGTTGAGGGAACTAAGTAGGCCTAGCCTAATGAAGAGAAGGTTTAGGGGTAATGTGGTAGCTGTTCTCCAGTACTTAAGGAGGCTGTCACAAAGAAGATAAGGTCAACTTTTTCACCAAAGCACCAGAGTGGCAGGACAAGAACCAATGACTGGAAGATCATTAAAAAGAGACTCCATGAACTCCATCAAACTTTCCATACTTTACCATGGAATCCAGTTGTTCAAAATGAGCTCTAGAAAAAGGAATGTAGGTTGTTAAATATTTTTTCTAACTGGGAGGCTGATTTGAGTTGAGGCAGCCACTTCAAAGACTTTATTTATTTATTTATTTATTTATTTATTTATTTATTTATTTATTTATTTACTTATTTATTTATTTATTTATTTATTTATTTGTTTGTTTGTTTGTTTGTTTGTTTGTTTATTTATTTGTTTATTTATTTGTTTATTTATTTGTTGGATTTATATGCCACTCCTCTCCAAAGACTCGGAGCGGCTTACAACATACATATAAAACAGCAGATCATAATCTGAATCCAAAGAAAAAAAATATTTAAAAAAGAGAAACCCCACACACATTCAACATTCACTCAACATTCCACAGTCAACCCCAGGCCTGCCGGCAAAGATGGGTTTTAAGGCTCTTTTGGAAGGCCGGGAGAGTGGGAGAAACGCAGACTTCAGGAGGCAGTTGGTTCCAGAGGGCGGGCGCCACAACAGAGAAGGCCCTACCCCTAGGGCCCGCCAGACGACATTGTTTCGCTGACGGGACCCAGAGGAGGCCGACCCTGTGCGCTCTCACCGGTCGTAGGGAAGTATGTGGCAGAAGACGGCCCTGTAAGTATCCTGGTCCAGTGCCATGAAGGGCTTTATAGGTAATGACCAACACTTTGAATTGCGCTCAGAGACCAATAGGCAACCAATGCAGCATGCGGAGAGTTGGCAAAATGTGGGCACAACGTGGAAGGCCCACAATTGCTCACGCAGCCGCATTTTGCACTAATTGTAGTCTCCAAACACTCTTCAAGGGTAGCCCCATGTAGAGAGTGTTGCAGTAGTCGATCCTCGAGGTGACAAGGGCATGTGTGACTGTGAGGAGAGACTCCCGATCCAAATAGGGGCGTAACTGGTGCACCAGTTGACTTGACCCTTTAAATGCTGCAATATCACCTTGAGCAGCCATATCAATAACTCTTTGGTTGAAAGCTTCCTTAGCTTTTAGATCTGACTGGACTGGAAATTGGATGGAGAATTCATATGTAGAGATGACATTTGAAAGTCGGGTGGCCCAAACCCAAAGTTCATTCATTAATTCATAGATCATGATCAAAATAATGAGGTTAAACTAAATAAAAATGAGGTTCGTCTTGGATAGGCCTAGTTTTTCTACCTCCTGTTTAGACGGTTTACAGGCCATCCTCAACTTAGGACCACAACCAAGCTCAAAATTTCTGTTGCTGAGACGGTCATTAGGTGAGTTTTGCCCCATTTTACAACCTTTCCTGCCACAGTTGTTAAGTGAATCACCACAGTTCTTAAGTTAGTAACCTGGTTGTTAAGTGAATCTGGCTTCCCCATTGATTTTGCTTGTCAGAAGGTTGCAAAAGAGGATGATATGACCCTGGGACACTGCAAACGGTCATAAGTATGAACCCGTTGTCGAGCATCTGAATTTGATCCTGGGGATGCTGAAACAGTAGAAAGTATGAAAAATAGTCATAAGTCACTTTTTGCAGTGCTGTTGTAGCTTTGAATGGTCACTAAATGAACTGTTGTAAGTCGAGGATTACTTGTATGTAGGTGACCTGGATAAGGTTATATAATCCTACCTTAGCCAGATCAGGAGATGGAAGCTAAAAAAAAAAACCCCAACTGATATTTCTAGTTCTTACCGTTTGTGTAAGGGTTAATCGTCTTCTTATTCGTCATGACCCGTGCCGTTGCATTATTTACCTAAGCACATAGAAAGCAAGAAATCAGCACCACTTCTTTGAGATAAAAAGGTCCATGATGATAGTAATGAATGCATGCTTTATTTTTGGCATTAGTCATGTTTAAATGCAATTTAATTTATTTCCCCCAAATTAAAAAAATAATAATAATAAAACTAATAAAAGGCAGGAGGCGCATAACAAAATCATACTATTTATAATTACATTTACTCTCATCACCATTTTATAAAACGTACAAATCATTTCAATAAAGTAACACCATTTCCTTTAAAGTTTAATAAAGCGACATTAAAAGCAAATTAAAAGGCTTTGCATAATTGAAGATTTAAGAGCATGCTTTTTTTTTAGTTCCATGGTAACACTGAAACGATAAAATATTTAAAAACAGGAACATTAAAAAAAAGAAACTGTATGAAAGAGCATGCAATGGAGTAGAAAGGGGAAAGAGACAAGGTACGCAGGGGAAAGAAATAAGTAACATCAAAAAGGAGAACGAAAAAGTAAAAAAAAATAAATAAGAAGGACAAATCTTAGCATTGTGCAACATAACCCTTTCGAAATGTACCATTGGAAAAGCAACATGTAGCATTCAACAACGGGGGCAGGGGGGGACACATGAGCCTCGTTTATTCATTGCAAGAAAAACTAACAAAACCATTCAAGCTTTCAAAAAACCACAGCTAACGAAAGGATAAAAGAGGGTGCATTATTTAACACAATATGGAATTCACAATCTGAGTAAGATGTGCACAAAAAAAGTCATATCCTTAAGTTCAGTCAGTGTCTCCAAGGCTTGCTTAAAACGGACACTCAAATTGACAGGCGTACCGAGATATAGAGATATAGATATAGAATAATAAGAATAATAATAATAAAAAAAATAGAGCATCAAGAAAACTTAAGACGATAAGTCAAAAAAATTCATGTGGTAGATATCAGCGCTTTAGAAAAGAGACGTGAAACGGCAGATGGACTTGTCCACTTACCAGTCAGCACCATCGCCAGCATGGGGCATGTATACAGTTACCATGGTTACTGAGATGGTGAGGGCCCTAACAGCTACCGCCGAAAGGGGAGAATGGAAAGGCAAAATATGCAACATCTTACTCAAAAGACGACAGCAATTTTCAATTGGTTTTTTTTTCTTTCTTTTTTTTTCGCTTTTAAGATTCTAACAAATACAACTCAGGCAGTGTTGAAGTGGATCCAGTGGTTTAAGGGTATATAGATATATAATTATCTCTTTCTATGCAATGAGATGATTGGTTTGGGGAGTGAAAATTAGAAGGACCTTTAAAGTTGAGAACTTTGGTTGGGCATTTTTGTCCAAAATGGAAACAAAGGTCCACTTTTGTTTGTTGAATCTAAGTGAATGGCTTATTCAAATGTTTCCCCCCCCCCCTGGGATAGCCAAAAGATAATTTGGAAAGCCACTGTAAATCCTGCATCAAACCTGCAATGAAAAGAAAAGGAAGGAAAACAAAAGAAATAGAATTCCCAAATAAAGGTTTAAAAAAAAAATGTTCAGCACACACACACACAAATAAAATAATGCCTTATTGTTTTGCTTCAACACTTAATTTTGAAAGTTTTTCCAATTTTTTTATTATTATTGCACCCATCAACTTACAAAACCTTTCATATCATAGCACGGTATTAAAGCTCATCACATGTCTGGCATACATTTTTGTAGCTGTAATTACGATGGTTAAAAAAACCCTGAAAATAATAATAATAATTAAAAAAAAGATACGGAAAGGAAATAACAAAATAACAAAACCAAGTTAGGCCAGGTATATATATATACATATATACATACATATACGAACCTACCTACATATAATATATATATATATATAAAATTGTATATTATACAATATTGTATCATATTATATAATATAGCGTAATCATATCTATATATAACATATTCCATATATATGTGTGTGTGTGTATATATATATATATATTTATATATAAAATATCTCAATGGGAAGGAAAAGGGAAACACAGAAGAGACATTAATGATGCATCTGAAACAACGAATGAGAGTGAGGCAAACATTTATAAAAAAGATGAAAAGGAATATTTTGAACATGCACCTCAATTTTACGGCCCTCTACCACGGTGCCGTGTAATTTCTCCCTCGCCCTTTCGGCATCAGCACTATTTTCGAAAGTAACGAAACCAAATCCCTGCATGCAGGTGGGAAAAGGGAAAATAACATGCATATCATTATTTCAGACAACGACCACTTCTTTGCTTATGTTTCTCTTTCTTTCTTTCTTTCTTTCTTTCTTTCTTTCTTTCTTTCTTTCTTTCTTTCTTTCTTTTTCTTTCTCTCTGCCTGCCTTTCTTTCTCTCCTCTCTCACTCCCTCTTTAATTTAATTGGCTCTCGTCCTTTCTTCATTTCTGTAAACATGCAAATTAGAAAGAAATTATAATCATACCAAGAGATGTGCAATTAAGAAAGCAACCAATGTAAACAACTTTTTATCTTTCTTTTTTTTTTCACGAGTTAGTTTATCGTCTCCTGAAGAATATCAAAGAATGAACACCAAATACCTTTCATTTTTTTTCTCTAAATTGTCATTACAGGGGAAAAGAAATCTAATAAAAAAAAGAAAAACAAAACAAGTTCAAATCAATGGAACCATGTCATCACATTGAAAACAAAACTAAGAAGAAAATGGTAAGAAAGGAAAGTGGAATCACTTTTTTAAGGGCATGCAGATCTGGTCAACAGAATAATAAACTGTGCAAATTAAAATGTGGGTACCGAATTCAACACTCAATGCAAACCCAATTGAATATATTGGCTAGTTTGATGTGTCATTGTGGAGCAAAATAATAATAATAGAATAAGAATTTCTCACATGCAACACTGGAGTTGTTTATAATTGTGATGTCATCTACCGTATTTACTTCTTTTGTTCTTAAAAAAAAAAGAAAATGAGAGGGGGGGAACAAAGAAGAAGGAAACAAACAAACAAACAAACAAACAAACCAAAAGCTACCAACAAAACAGAATTGGGTTTGAAACTAAACATAACCTTTCTATTTTTAATATAATCATGTAGTATGAATAAATAGATAACACAGATCAGAACGCAAATAATCATTCCTGAACGATATCTGTAGTGCTTTTCATTCAATAATAGTAGACATTTATCACAAGGTTGACTGAAACACAGCTGGTGTTCCATATGCAGCAAAATGTTGGAACCAAGCTTGTTTGCCCATCTCCTGAAATAAATTGAGAGCTTGCTGTCAATCAGGAAGAGGGTTGGGTTTTATTTTATCCAGCCAACGAACACATTCAAAATTTCGAGAACATTCTGACCAAATGGCTACCATGAGATGCTGGCACATTTACAGATGGCTGCTATAGTAGACCTAAGTCTTAAAAAAAAAAATTGGGGAGGTTATTGTCCTCCACCCCTCATAAGCTAAACATGTGGTCTATTTATAATTACAAGCTTTTCTTTCGGGTTTTTGTTGTCATTGCAGCTGTTCCTGAACAGGTGGACACCTTCAAACAAAGCACTGTGTGGAAGCCACCAACTACTTACAACAAATTTTCTGAGAATATAATGAGACCTCTCTAGAATATATTATTTTTATCCCCCCTTCCCAAAAAAACCCAAGAAGCATATGATTTGCAATAGGTTAGCTTCCCATTTAGGTTTTTAGATATATATATATATATTTTTAAAAATAGAGGTAGGCACCAAAATGGATTCAACTTGTGGGTGGAGAAATTGGATAGAGGATATTTCCACATTGCTATGGGATAAGGAAAACTCTAATATCTTGAAGAAGTTCTCCAAGATCGCAGCCCTGAATATATTATCTCAGAAAACTGAAAAACCAAGTTCGGAAAACTCCCCCGCTGCAATTCTGAGCTACACAAATTTCTACCATTGCAAGGAGAAGATTCCCTCCATAACTTCTCAAAGCAAGATTTCTTTCTAGCAATGGAATTCTGATTTTCTGATTGATCTGAAATGTGGGATGCTGCAGACCGCTGAAGACTTGGTTACACAATCCAAGATGAGACATACTAAATAAATGTAAAAACATCCCATTCGGCCAATAACAATTTCTTGGAAAGAATGCCATCAGATGAGAACTGATGCTTTTCTTAATTTGCAGGGGTGTGTGTGTGTGTTTCTGCCCAAATAGATGAATATAGAGAAATGGAGTAAAGGATCCTGCTGAATTGACTCTATTTCTGTGGTTAACTCATGGTTTATGTTGGCTCTCCATTACAGAGATATTGGCATTTTGCACTTGGTTCACACCTTGGTTTATAAGATGCAAGAAAGTCCAAGGTCGCCTTCATCAATTCACTGCATATCAGAACTGCTAATTATTTATTATTAGAATTTGCTTACAGTATTATGCTTGGGGTGAATAGAAAACATTTGCAGGCTGCCCATAATGGAAATGAAAGAGGCCATCTCTAAATTTATTGGTCAATGTATTTCCACCAAATTCTTACCATGAAATGCAATCCAATACAAGTAAGCATAAGTGGTGATAAACATTGATTTACATTGATGCTAGGAACAGCAACTGGAAGATTTTTGTCTCAGCAACAGTACATATTAGATCTCTTATTTATTTCAAAGGAGGCAGCAGGATTGTGGGCTGACTTTCCACTGAGGTTTAACACTCACTTCTTGATTCTCCTCAAAGAGGTGACTATCACTAGAACAACAGGGTAATCTTGAGATTATTTCAGGAGAAGAATATATTCAACAGAAGATCCTTCTTCAAGTGACAACGTCTTCATCTGATCCACTGAGAGTTAAAATGCGTTCCAACACAAATTTCTGCTGTAGCAAATAGATACATACATACATACACACACACACACATATACACACAAACAAACAAATTCATTTGCTAGAGCAGAACATTATCTATCTATCTATCTATCTATCTATCTATCTATCTATCTATCTATCTATCTATCTATCTATCTATCTATCTATCTATCTATCTATCTATCTATCTATCTATCTCAGGGGTGTCAAACTGCTGGTCTGAGGACCAGATGCATCACGCCAAAATCGTGCCCACCCCATTGCCAACAATGGGAAAAAAGTCACAATACGTCATGACACATCATGTGGCATTGCGAGTTTAACACCCGTGATCTAGCTATCTAGCTATCTAGCTATCTCTATCATCTACCTAACATTTATGTATCATCTAGCTATCCATCTATCCATCCTCTCTCTCTCTCTCTCTCTCTCTCTCTCTCTCTCTCTCTCTCTCTCTCTCTCTCTCTCTCTCTCTCTCTCTCTCTCTCCTCTTATCAAGAAATTCAATTTCTTGATGACTGAGTATCCTTTACATGTAAGATACACAGGAGCAATAATGGATAGAAGACGGTTGGTTTTAGCTCCTGTTTGTGGGCTTCCTAGAAGCTGAGTAACCATGTGAAACAGAATATGGGGCTATTATCACCTGCCCATTTTTGAAGGGATAAGAATGATGTGTGCTTATTTTTGAAAAATAAATGTCTATTTGAAAAGTGGAAACAAATATTGTGCTATTGATGGCTATGTTTGATCTAAGAAGAAGTCAAATAACTGTCATGATCAAGATGGGATTTAAACACTTTCACCTCTTTCTCGCTAAGCTTACTAGGCTGGACAGAGTAAACTATGACAAAACCATGGGGAGGGCTCAAAATTAGAGTCTAAGCTCTGATAATCCTTGAGAAACTGTTCTTGTTTAAGATGAGATGAAATGAAAGTTTCCAGAAGACAAGATGAAGGGTGGGTGACTGTTGTACTTTTGGTGAGAGGAGAAAAGAGGGATAACAGTCTGATAATAGCATGGAAGAAAAAAAAACCAGACTTTGCTTATGTGCTATTATGGAGGACATGATATATTACGAGAAATAGAGTCCTCAAAAAATATAAAGCAGTGAAAGGTTTTCCTATATAAATTATATTTCAATAGATTATCAGTTTTTTTGTGATGGTTTCTTTTGATCACTAAATTGCTAAAATGATGGAGAAGAACTCCAATTTTTTTCATCAGTCTGGGCATATTTTTTTGAGTGGGATCTTCATTTTGGAAGAGAACCAATTCACTTTGATAAGGAGACCCTGTTGGTTGGGGTGTTTTCCATGTTTTCCACTAACTACTGTCAGTGCACAGTAGTTAGATGGTGCAGCTGAATCAGATAACTGATTCAGCTGTACCATCTAACTACTGTGCACTGACAGGATGAATGGATAAATTGCATAAATCTGTTTTGTTTTTTTTTCTTATTAGTTTTGGGAGTGACGGTGAGAGAAACAACCATCCCAAAGATTGCTATGGAACACAAGTGGAGTACAGTTCAGGTGGAGGCCCCTTAAAATTCTATGGGATGGTGAGATGCTTCTTGATAGTCTGCTGAGTTTTTCCATACTCAGCCAGCACACTGACTAGACATGTTCCAATGATAAAATGATCTTTCCCCATGATACTACCTTGGAATGAACCGATATTCTCCAGAGACCCTTGAATAAATTTGACTACATTTTAAGACTTTGGGGGACATTAAAAAGATGAAGAGTAGGGAAAGATTTACACAGCTCTAATTATTCTCTTCTGAAAACATTTTTTTTAACTCCCTATAATGTTTCCCACCTGATTTTACAGTGAGCAAAGATTGTGTGACGGGTAGGGGGGGTGGAGGAACAGGGTCAGAATTTAATCTTTATTTGATCTGGCAGTTTTGCCTTAATTCCCTAATTGTCATATCTGATTTGCACCTAAATTTAAGTTGAGTGACATTTTACTTCAGGGAAAGAGATCTTGACTTTGTCTATGGAGATTCTCAATCATCCAGGTCATAATTGTCTCAAAGGTGGTTTTTCAAAAGGCAACTGGACTGTTAGCTAAGCAATGTGATACATGTAATACAATGCAACGAGACATGTGCAGATCTATATATTGGTGGGGGAATAAAACCCCTTCACAAACACATGGCACAGCATAGGAGAACAAACCCATCAGGATCGGATTTAGCAGCCCATCTGCATTTGAAAGATTAAGGCCCCTCTATAATAATAATAATAATAATATTAATATTAATAATAATAATAATAATAATAATAATAATAATAATAATAATAATAATAATAATAATAATAATAATAAAGTTGGAAGGGGCCTTGGAGGTCATCTAGTCCAACCCCCTGCTCAGGCAGGAAACCTATACCATTTTGGACAAATGGTTATCCAGTCTCTTCTTAAAAACTTCCAGTGTTGGAGCATTCTCTGCTTCTGGAGGCAGGTTGTTTCACTGGTTAATTGTTCTAACTGTCAGGAAGTTTCTCCTTAGTTCTAGGTTGCTTCTCTCCTTGGTTAGTTTCCATCCGTTGCTTCTTGTCCTGCCTTCAGTCCTCCCCCTCTTCTTTGGGGCAGCCCCTGAGATATTGGAACGCTGCTATCATGTCCCCCCTCATCCTTCTCTTCATTAAACTAGACATATCCAATTCCAGCAGCCGTTCCTTGTAAGTTTTAGCCTCTAGTCCCCCTAATCATCTTTGTTGCTTTTTGAAGATAGCAAAGTCCACATTCTGGATGGAGAGGGCCATTGGTTTGAAAGAGGGGTAAAAAGAGGCCATTTATGTTAACAATGAGTAACCCTCATTCAACAGAGGGGGAGGGATAAGATACCCCCAGTCTAAAACACAGTCCTTTGACTAGTTCAAGGAAGCTTCCACAACCAATTGCACTCCTATTCAGGTGACCCTGAGGGCACAGATAAACCCCCAAGTGGCTTCAAAAGTTCTCAGAGGGAGTGCTAACAACCAGATGACTGCAAAGAAATATAATCCTTCCAACCCCCCCCCCGTCCCAAACCTGTCAGAACTAATCCTTTCAACACCAACATCCCACCAGAACCAATGAAGTTTCTTATATGAGAAGTTTTTTCCCTCCTCCAGGGGAAAAAAAAAACCAGTCCAGTTGATTTTTGAAAAAGCATCTTTGAGAGACAATCTTGACTTTCTCATTTTCTAGACATCAGTTCGCTTTTTTCTTTTTAGTACCTTTGAGTTTGTTTTGACTCCTGGTAACCGCCTGGATGAGTCCCTGCAGTTTCCTTAGCAAGATTTCAGAAGTGGTTTGTCCTTGCCTCCTTCATAGGGCTGAGAGGGAATGACTGGCCCCAGCTTGCTTTGTGACTCAGTCTCCCAGATTCTAGCCTGGGGTTTTCAACTCCACACCCAACTGGCTCTCATCCATTAACAATTTCCCATAATTTATTATGTTCCTTACTGTGGGACACATCTTCAGACAGCCTCCCACATTTGCTGCCAGCAATGAAATGAATACTTCAGCTGTGACTGCACAACTTGGAAGCCCATTTACAAAGTATTCTCCAATTGGGAGGCCTGGACTCATCTTTTAATGAAAAGTTACTAATCCAATAACTCACCCTTCCAAAATGTATTTAGCATAATACTTTAAGCAATTCATACCAGCTTTACACATCGGAACAGATAGGATCTGGCAGCTTCAATTTCCAAATTTACCATTTTGACAGAAAAAAAACCAAAATGTGATATTTCCTTGATATCAAAACAAAAACAAAGGAAGAGAAACAAAAAACATGTTCACACCATGTACATCAAGGACATTGTGAAATAACAGGAGACATTGGCAATATCATTTTAAAACTTTCGAACCCAAATAATGCTACCTGGCTGGATTCTCTAAGACAGGGGTAGGCAACCTTGGCTCTTTTATGACTCATGGACTTCAACTCCCAGAATTCCTGAGCCAGCATGGCTCAGCTTGGAAACCTCTCCCTTTTCCCTCAGCATGGCTGGCTCAGGAATTCTGGGAGTTGGAGTCCACGAGTCACAAAAGAGCATGTCTGTAATATTGTCATGTAAACTTCCAAGGGTATGGATAGAGAGCTGAAAATCTTGAGATGGTGGGTCCTTTGTCCTCTGAGCTTGGTGGTTTTCTTGCAGACATTTCATTACCAAACTATATTACCATATCGCAAAAAAATATATTCAGCGTTTGGAAAAAAATCAGAGATGATCTACTAAGATGATCAGGGGCCTGGAGACTAAAACATACAAAGAATGGCTACGGAACTTGGGTTTGGCTAGTCTAAAGAAAGGAAGAAATAGGGGAGACATGATAAGAGTGTTTCAGTATCTGAGGGGCTGCCACAAGGCAGAGGGGGCCAGGTTGTTCAGAAGGAAGGGTGAGAAACAATGGTTGGAAACTGATCAAAAAGAGAAGCAACCTGGAATTAAGGAGAAACTTCCTGACAATGAGGGCAATCAACCAGTGGGCCAAAGATCATGGCTCCATCACTGGAGATTTTCAAGAGGAGACTGGACATTCACCTATCTGAGATGGTATAGGTTCTCCTGATTAAGCAGGGGGATGCACTAGAAGACCTCCAAGGTCCCTTCCAGCTCTATTCTATTCTATTCTATTCTATTCTATTCTATTCTATTCTATTCTATTCTATTCTATTCTATTCTATTCTATTCTATTCTATTCTATTCTATTCTATTCTATTCCTACATCCTCTATTCTGTTCTGTTCTGTTCTGTTCTGTTCTGTTCTGTTCTGTTCTATTCCTACATCCTCTATTCTATTCCATTCTATTCCATTCTATTCCATTCCATTCCATTCCATTCCATTCCATTCCATTCCATTCCATTCTATTCTATTCTATTCTATTCTATTCTATTCCTACATCCTCTATTCTATTCTATTCTATTCTATTCTATTCTATTCTATTCTATTCTATTCTATTCTATTCTATTCTATTCCTACATCCTCTATTCTATTCTATTCTATTCTATTCTATTCTATTCTATTCTATTCTATTCTATTCTATTCTATTCTATTCTATTCTATTCTATTCTATTCTATTCTATTCTATTCTATTCTATTCTATTCCTACATCCTCTATTCTATTCTATTCTATTCTATTCTATTCTATTCTATTCTATTCTATTCTATTCTATTCTATTCTATTCTATTCTATTCTATTCTATTCTATTCTATTCTATTCTATTCTATTCTGAGGCTGTTACGCCTGAGGAAGTGGACAGGGCCATTGGATCTGTATGTTCTGCCACCTGTTTGTTGGACCCGTGTCCCTCCTGGCTGGTTTCGGCCAGTAGGGTGGTGACACGTTCCTGGATCCAGGAGATTGTCAACGCTTCTTTGAGGGAGGGGTCCTTTCCGGCTCCCTTAAAGGAGGCACTTGTGCGCCCCCTCCTCAAGAAGCCTTCCCTGGATCCAGAAATTTTGACCAACTATCGTCCGGTCTCCAACCTTCCCTTTGTGGGGAAGGTTGTCGAGAAGGTGGTGGCGCATCAGCTCCAGCGGTCTCTGGAGGAAGCCGATTATCTGGGCCCTCTGCAGTCGGGATTCAGGCCCGGCTACTGCACCGAAACTGCTTTGGTCGCTCTGATGGATGATCTCTGGCGAGCCCGGGATAGAGGCCAGTCCTCTGTCCTGGTGCTTCTTGACCTCTCAGCGGCATTCGATACCATTGACCACGGTATTCTTCTGCGCCGGCTGGAGGGATTGGGAGTGGGGGACACCGTATTGCGGTGGTTCTCCTCCTATCTCACTGGTCGGTCGCAGTCGGTGTTTGTGGGGGATCGAAGGTCCACCTCTAGGTTACTCCCATGTGGGGTGCCTCAGGGGTCGGTTCTCTCCCCCCTACTTTTTAACATTTACATGAAGCCACTGGGTGAGATCATCCACTGCCACGGAGTGAGATACCATCAGTACGCTGATGATACTCAGCTGTACATTTCCACTCCTGGCCATATCAGTGAAGCGGTTGAGGTGATGTGCCGGTGTCTGGAGGCTGTGAGGGTTTGGATGGGTGTTAACAGATTAAGGCTCAACCCCGATAAGACAGAGTGGCTGTGGGTGATGCCTCCCAAGGACACTTCTATCTGTCCTTCGATTACCCTGGGGGGTGAATCTATAAACCCCTCAGAGAAGGTTCGCAACTTGGGAGTCCTCCTTGATCCACAGCTGACATTGGATCATCATTTGTCGGCAGTGGCGAGGGGGGCATTTGCCCAGGTTCGCCTGGTGCACCAGTTGCGTCCTTACTTGGATCGGGAGTCACTCCTCACAGTCACACATGCCCTTGTCACCTCGAGGATCGACTACTGCAATGCTCTCTACATGGGGCTACCCTTGAAGAGTGTTCGGAGACTACAATTAGTGCAAAATGCAGCTGCGCGAGCAGTTGTGGGTCTTCCTCGTTGTGCCCACATTTCATCAACTCTCCGCACGCTGCATTGGTTGCCCATTGGTCTCCGAGCCCAATTCAAGGTGTTGGTTATTACCTATAAAGCCCTTCATGGCTTGGGACCAGGATACTTACGGGACCGTCTTCTGCCACATACTTCTCTACGACCGGTGAGAGCGCACAGGGTCGGCCTCCTCCAGGTCCCGTCAACGAAACAATGTCGTTTGGCGGGCCCTAGGGGGAGGGCTTTCTCTGTTGCGGCGCCCACCCTCTGGAACTAACTACCTCCTGAAGTCCGCGTTTCTCCGACCCTCCTGGCCTTCCGAAAGAATTTAAAAACCTACCTCTGCCGGCAGGCCTGGGGATGATTGTTGATTGTGGTGTGATTGATGAGTATGTATGGGGTTTGTATTTTTAATGTTGTTCGGATTTGTTCAATTGTTTTTATATATATGTTGTAAGCCGCTCCGAGTCTTCGGAGAGGAGCGGCATACAAATCCGAATAAATAAATAAATAAATAAATAAATAAATAAATTCTATTCTATTCTATTCTATTCTATTCTATTCTATTCTATTCTATTCTATTCTATTCTATTCTATTCTATTCTATTCTATTCTATTCTATTCTATTCTATTCCATCCCATCCCATCCCATCCCATCCCATATTCTATTCTATTCTATTCTATTCTATTCTATTCTATTCTATTCTATTCTATTCTATTCTATTCTATTCTATTCTATTCTATTCCATTCCATTCCATTCCATTCCATTCCATCCCATCCCATCCCATCCCATCCCATCCCATCCCATCCCATATTCCATTCCATTCTATTCTATTCCATTCCATTCCATTCCATTCCATTCCATTCTATTCTATTCTGTTCCTACATCCTCTATTCTATTCTATTCTATTCTATTCTATTCTATTCTATTCTATTCTATTCTATTCTATTCTATTCTATTCTATTCTATTCTATTCTATTCTATTCCATTCCATTCCATTCCATTCCATTCCATTCCATTCCATTCCATTCACTAGGTAAGATCATTAGTGCTTGGTAATGATGTCACCTGGTTTGGTAATGAAATGCCTGCAAGAAAACCACCCAGCTGAGAGGGCACAAAGGAGCGTACAGGTAACTCTGAACTACAAATCTTCTCTTCTAGGAGAACCTTGAGGTTGGGCGATGGACAATAACGCCAAAGCACAATCCATATTCTTGGTCTAGTTAAAATTTCTCAGTTGGGACAGAGATCCTGCCCACCATAACAATGACCTGAGAAGAATCTCAGTTTGGCCTCAAAGAACCAGGGGATTCAAATTACCATACAGGTAATCCTTAACTTATGACCACAGCATTTCTGAGAGGAGCACCTTGCGATCACAACTGAGCTCAAACTTCCTGTTCCTAAGTGAGACATTCACTAAATGAGTTTTGCCCCATTTTACGACCTTTCGTGCCACAGTTGTTAAGTAAATCACTGCAGCTGTTAAGTTAGTAACACAGCTTGTGAAGGGAATTGGGCTTTCTCAGTGACTTTGCTGTCAGACAGTCACAAAAGGTGATCACTGTGGCCATCATAAATACATGCCAGTTGCCACCCCCCCCCCAAATTCTGATTACGTGACCAGGCTGAAATGGTGGTAAGTATGAAAAACGGCCATAAATCAGTTTTTTCAGTACCTTTGTAACTTTGAATGGTCACTAAACAAAAAGTCGTAAGTCAAGGACTATATGTATTTCAGGTAAAAACAAACTAGTTACAGGTAGTATCAGGTCCACCATTCGTACTCTGGTGTCCTGCCATTGTGCTGAGGGGGGAATGGCATGCTTGGGAATTTGGGAGGGGGACTGTCTTCAGAGATGGGACGGGCTCCTTCCTAGCCGGTTCTTGCCAGGTTCCAAGGCCGTTGCACCCTGAAAGTGACCTGCTATCTACTCAGCACCTCAGCATTCTCAAAACGTCTTTTCGGCATCACATTGGCTGCCAGTGGACTGGTCAAGGGGGTTGGGATTGGGAAACTGAAAGAATTGCTTTCTGCTTTGTGTGGAGCCTTCAGATTCTGCCTGACTTTATTGCATCCAGTTTCTCTCAGTAAAACGTTTGATTCAACTCGATGGATTCAAAAGTCTTGCTTTCCTGAGGGCCTGGCTGGTAGTCCTTATGACTAGTTATTCAGAGACTGTTCAAAGTTAGGACCAACCCCCCCCCAATAAGGGGGGGCTTATGATCCAGATTCAAAATTCCAATGGTCGGGGCCCTTTATGGCCATGTGGCCAAATTTTGGGTTCTGAGCAACACCCATATGGTCATTTGCAGTATCCCACATTCATGGAATTGCATTTTACGACATTCTTTTTTTTAAAAAAACATGGTCTTTACGTCCAATTTTTCGGCAAAGCTGTGCCCATAGCAAACCACTTTAACAATTACAGTATCCACTTAATGAGCATGGCAATTGCTTTACAACTGCCATGTTCACTTAACAACTGTCACGAAAAGGTCACAAAATGAGGTCGGTTATGTGATGTGACTGGGCTGCTTTACAACCGTTACAACATATGAGCCGAACAGACAGGCTCAATTACAGTTGTACGTCAAGGATACCTTTAAGGATAACTATTCTCTCTTATAGGATTAATTATTAACTCAGTAGCAAGGAGAATCCTGGGAGCCTCACTGATTAATTATATTTGAACAACCAAATATTTTTTTTCACTCCAGCTTATATCTAACATAAAGCCAATAGTACATGTTAAATGGGCCTGCCAGGGGCTTCAGAGGGAGGGAGTCAAAAGACAAAGGTCACAGTTGTATGATCAAAGCTGTCCCTCCACCTCTGTATATATGCTGAAGTTATGCGCAAAGCACAACGGGATGAGGTTTTTGATTGTGCAGCCACAACTGCCCTCTTGAGCTTTTGACATACACCCCGCTGAATAACCCTAGGAGGCGTGAGTGAAAAACTTACTTCTGCACCCCACTGGATGGATAATTTATCAATCCAGCTGTATGATCTAGTATAATATCATAACAGTATAATACAGTGTAGGAAAATGGGGCAACTATATATGTGGGTTTAAATGGAAATTAAGTACGCAATGTCAGTATCGGGAAAATCTTTCACCTTTCAAATTAGGAAAACAAAAACATATCTTTAAATTCAGAAACAACTTTGATTAAACATGCAAACACTGGCAATTTCATAATTCATCCTTGATCGAGTAATTGCTTCAGAGGATATTAAATTATATTATTTGCTTCCATTTCAAGAGCAGCGGCGTATCTGTTCTAATGATCCATCTCTCCTCACTGCAAGCTTGAACTAATCTCACAATGAATGTGGCAATTATTGGAGATGGGAAAGGAACTCAGCAGACAACACTTGATTATATTTAAAAACAGAGAGCAATATTCCTATTTAACTGGTGGCAACTCATCTTAGTTAAAATTATCCCTTGTAAAGGACTCAGAATTAGACCAATAAATTTCTTGCTGTTTGGGTAAATGGCATCCTTCATCCCCTCAAAAACCTGAGATATTTAAGGAAGTTTTAATATTCTTGTGTATTTGCTTCCTCTGATTATTCAGTAAACACTTTCAACTCATTAAAC
Organism: Bothrops alternatus; assembly: GCA_034064705.1. Classification (NCBI taxonomy): domain Eukaryota; kingdom Metazoa; phylum Chordata; class Lepidosauria; order Squamata; family Viperidae; genus Bothrops; species Bothrops alternatus. Next base: position 1,490,317 of record JARGCV010000120.1, on the reverse strand, counting down.
ATTTCCACAAGTTTATTCAGTTGCTTACCTTTGAGCCTCGCTCATTAAAAATAATTTCAACATCTAAGATTTTACCAAATTGCTGCAAAGAAACAGAAAAGTCGCATGAGCATTGATAAAAACAAATGTCACAAGGATCATTTAAATTTGTATGGAAGGAACATTTCTTCATTTTAAGTAATGTTTACCAAGGGAAACTAAATGAATACTGAAAGACTTGCATGTTTATGCAAACCTTTAAAAGGAGGTGAGACTGGTATCAATACTACCTTACTTAAGTTCCAGGTAAAATCTGTTTGGGCCATTTTTATAATTGGGATTGTTTTCTTAAAGCATTTGGAGCCTTCTGCATAACACAGTTCATAATTTTTGTTGTTGAATTTGTTGAATTTTTATTTGGAACTTTTTTTTTACATTCTGTAAACAGCCCTTGCTATCAAAAGATGAAGGGCTAAGCAACAATGTTCTACCTGTTACATATTTTAAATTATTTATCCCTCTTCCAAACAGTTTCCCATGAAAACATTTTAACACCAAAAAGAAACCAGCATAACATCCACATTTTTTAATCTTCTTGGGATACTGTTGGTAAAAGTTTGTGCCAAAAACAAATTATCTGATACAGTTAAATATGCACGCTTTCCATTCTTTGTGCTTTCCTCCATTTCTTCTCTTTAATTAAAAGCAAAATAAAATAATAACAAGTTAATCAAGACATTAAAATAATTAAAAACAACACCTGGATGGCAGAGGTAAGATTAATTAATAAGCATCTTTGCAGGATAAATAAAAACTGGCATCATTTGCAGATTGCAAGCTGCATCTGGTTTAAAGGATGTCTTCTGAAAAGTAAGCTCAAGGCAAAAGCTACCTTTGGTCTGATTAAAATTTAATTTAAATGAAAATTAAATAGGATTCAATACATTAATAGAGCTATATTTCCCATCTGTCGCATTAGGGATGGCAGTTTCTCAGCAGACTGTAGACGGGATCTGTGGGATATATTCTCTCATAGAAGACTTTGTCTCTAAAACTGTAAATCATTGGTCTTCAAACTTGGCCCTTTTATGACAGGTGGACTTCAACTCCCAGAATTCCTCAGCCAGCAAAGTCCACAAGTCATAAAAGGGTCAAGTTTGAAGACCCCTGCTGTAAATTGTAGATCCTTGTAAAAGAAGATTGCCTAGTAATGTTGAAGTTAGGCAGATGTATCTCTCACAAACTGGTAGATAACAAATCCTGACTCATGGCTGGCTCTGTGTGAGGATTTTGCAGAAGATCAAGGTTTTTTGGCAACTTCAAGATGTATGAAGTTCATTTTCCAAAATTCTCAAGCCAGCTGAAGTCTACACATCTGAAAGTTGCTGGGGATGAGAAGCACTGCAGTAGATGAATAATTTGTGATAGAGCTTTTGCGAAGGGTTACAGATCCCACATTGAAAAGGCAATTTATTAATTTTTGCAAATCAAATTGATTTTCCAAGTTAGATCACTGATTTTAACTGTCAAATCAAATAGGTTGCCTCCAAATGCAGCTGAGAATTTGGTGGCTTTTGTCAAATGGAATGAATGTGCTCTAGTCAGATTGATTTGGCAATCCAGACTGAAAATTTGAACTGAGTCAATTCCAAGTTGATCAAGTCAAACAGGCGATTTGCAGTAGATCTTACCGGCATACTCCTTATTTATGGCTTCTGAAGCCAGAGTGCTCTCTTTTCAATCATTGTTTTCTCTGCTACCCAATGAATCTGTAGAATATTTGCTGCTCTTTCAATAAAGGTTCAATAATTTTGAGAAGCCATAGCAAGACCTGGAGGACCCTCTCTTAGGAAGAACATATTAATTGTTATGTTTTTCTAACACCATCAGTGAAGATCAGACTCTAAATGTTTTCCAGGTTTTGCCAAAAACAATATTTAATTTAGTGACTCTTATTTCTCTGACATTGTCCTCTGTTGTCTTCTTGGCCATAGACATTGTGTCCCATTTGTCCAGGTAGATCTCAAAATAACAAAATGAAGAAGTAAAGCTGAACTAGTTATACGTAACTTAGGCAATCATTAGAACAACTGGCAACTCTAAGAAGACAGATGCCACCTAGTAAGTCATGCTTGAATAGACAGTGGTAGGAAATAGGTCAATAAAGATTAACAATTGGTTTAAAAAAAAAAAAGGATTTTCATAAAACTGCTAATTCCCAACAATTCCTGCTGTAGTCTTCTTCTTTCTCCAAGAAACACTCCGATCCCAGTCAAAGTTGTGTTGTTTTTTCCTTCTCTTTTCTAGAAAGCAGAATTTCTTTCAGATGCACAGTGGAGAAGATAAGAGAAGGTAGGCTTATTTTTGTTGTTGTTCAAATGTTGGGGTGCTCTACCTGTCACACACATGTCCTTGCCCCTGCTTGAATGGAAGACCATGTTCATTCTTTGGAACAATTTTTTTGGAAGATTGTGTAACCATCTGGTGTTCCAAGGGGCGCCTCTGATTGTCAATTTGCAGGAACAGAAGAGGGAATAGCTTCAGATCATCTGTGCTTATTTATTTTCAATGCTGCTTTCTCCTCAGAAGACCTAACAATGGTTTATTTTTTATTGGTATGTCTGTGTGTATGTGAACGAAAGAGAGTCTGCACCTAGCTCCTTGTGTGTGTAATAACACAGAGACAAATCATCCTCTCTATCTTACAGTAACAGAATAACAGTTGGAAAGGACCTTAGATGTCATCTTGTCCAACCCCCTGCACAAGCAGGAGACCCTATACCATTTCAGATAAATGACTGTCCAGTCTCTTCTTGAAAGCCTCTAGTGACGGAGCACCCATGACTTCTGGAGGCAAGCTGTTCCACTGGTTAATTGTTCTCACTGTCAGGAAGTTTCTCCTTAGTTCTAGGTTGCTTCTCTCCTTGATTAGTTTCCATCCATTGCTTCTTGTCCTGCCTTCAGATGCTTTGGAGAATAGTTTGACCCTCTCTGCTCAAGTATTGAAAGACTGCTGTCATGTCACCCCTAGTTCTTCTTTTCATTAAACGGGACATACCCACTTCCTGCAACCATTATTCATAGTCTCCAGGCCCTTAATCATCTTTGTTGTTCTTCTCTGCACTTTTTCTAGAGTCTCAGCATCTTTTTTACAATACGGTGACCAACACTGGATGCAGTATTCCAGGTGTGGCCTTACTAAGGTTTTATAAAGTGGTACTAATACTTTTGGAATGATGTTATTCCCTTTTAGTTTTCTTCTCCAAGAATCGTAAGTGAGCTCAAAAGAGGAAATGAAAAATTCAACACTGCTTTCATTTATTAAATGGTGTGGGGGGTGGGCAGTTGTGTAGGTGTATTCAACCTGTTAGAGTAGGATGCAGGACTAGCTGTGTTGTATCAGTAGAGCTGGACTTTCAGCTTTTTCCATGAAACTGGTGAACATTGGGTGGATTAATTTATTTATGAAACAAAAAAATCTCCAAGCATTTCCCAAGGGCAGAATTTTCTCTTCAGCAGCAGAAGCACTGCTTACTAGTACTGAAAAAAAGCCTTAGGATGTCTTCTATCTGTAACAACAAGTAGACTGCAGAAAAATGCAGAAAGAACTGTAAAATGAAAAACGGGACATTGGCAGAGATAGGCTGTCCATTTTTAGAGTAACTAAAAGCAGAAGTTCCACATTCATACCCAGGAGAACAGTGTTGACATTCTCTTGTGTTTTGAAAGCATCTCTAAGGCAACAAATGTGTCTTGCAACAAACTGAACGAAGAAACTCACACAAAGATAAATACTCAGGCATGAGAAAATGGAGAACTCAACTTTTAAGAACACTTCACTTTTGATAACCGTTGTAACTGCTGCATACATCTCTGTTTCCCTCTAAGCAGGAGGACACGTTAATCTAATCTCATAATTAAGGAATTTCATTGGCTCTGAATTAAGAGAAAAGTGAACTTCTAAAACTGGGTAATGTTTAATAGGAAAACTGTCAGGTTTCAAAGCACAGTCTTACTGGTGTGAAAAGTATTGCTTCTCAACTTGCCAAGGAACCTGGGGGGTGGGTGGGTGGGGGAGGAAAGGATTGGAATGTGAGCTGCAAAGATCAAGAAGTCAGACCATGAAATTCAAGGACCTTCTACCAAGCATGTGGGTAGACTTGAAGATGCCTTTTCATAACAATATTTCCCTGCTTGATTGGGTAATGTTTCCTGACCAAGAGGAAGGAGGAAGAATTCTATGCTTTTACTATAGGGGTTTGGGTGGGGTCTGGCTAGAGCTGGTTTTGCTTTCATTAGTGCCGAATTGATGTACTCAATGAAGTTTTACATTAAGAGATCAGAATGTCTCCAAGGCGTTTGCTTGGATGGGTTCATCCATCGGAACCTTGACAAAAACGCCTGTGACTTTGTGATCTTTGAAGGAGAAAAAAAAAACCTGATATTTTCCAATATACATCATTCAAACTGTCATCATTGGTTATTTCACATGTCATTAAGATGACTTCATAAAGCGGCCTAGAACATTGGCAAACAATGTCAGGAGGAGAACCAATATACCGAATAATACAAAAGACATGCTCATTAAAGACTTCATTTGCACATGGTCAACCATAATAAGGGCTCCAAAACCACAGTGACTAAACCAAAAGTTAATTCACTATGTTTTGTCTCAAGCCACAAGGTTACACCATCATGAGGTTTCTTTATTTTGGTTTTATCATGCTGAATAAAAATACCCACTAAAGTGGATGAAGATTCTCAGTCATCCGTGTAGAATTGGCTGGAAGTTGAGTCATGGCACCTGGACTTATTTTTCTAGACAATTCTATCTGGATGACTGAGAATCTTTATTGACATATTGCAATACCCTTTGGGGAAGAAAACGTGAGGTTGGTGCTGGAATACCCCTAAGAATTTTAGGAGTTGGCACATTCCGACAACTTTCTATCTACTCAGATTCCTCTAACCAACTTGCTCAGATGGAAGAAGCTGCTTGGTTGGGCAGTGAAACATCTCAAGCCAACAAGAAAATAAATCTAGTGGGCATGATTTCAACTTCCAGACAATACTCACTTCAACTTGTTAACCACAATTGCTAGATAAATAGTTTAAGATTTCTTCAGATTAATCAAGTAAGGTTTAGGTAGCAACTTTGAGCTCTTCTCCTTATGAAATACATGGATTCAGCCTCAATTGAATAATATAATATTAACAACAATAGTAACAGGAACAGCATTGTTATCCGAGAGACCTCCTGTCCTTGAACATCTTCCTACATCTACATTACATCTGGCAGGAGATGCATTTTATGAGTTCCATCTACTATGGAGTTTAATTTGACGGGATCCAGAAGGAAGAAAAAAACAAATCATTATCCCAGAACTTAAGATTGGCACTTAAATCAAATCAAATCAAATATTTATTATAGTCTTTAAAAAGGGTACAAAAGACTTGGCTGTGCAGTCAACAGCAGTGGTAAGCCTTAACAATGGCTATATTAAATATTATTCACGGGTTATATGTTATTGAATTTTTAATCATGGTTTTGGGAATTGCATGTTGTTGTGTTTATTTTTGATGGTGGCTGTTGTTGTTTTAATTGTTGTGAGCCACTCAGGGTCACACTGGCCAGATGGACGGTTACACAAATGTAGTAAATAAATAAACAAACCACAACTCTCTGAGAAGGAAGTGCTTTGGAATATGAGTTTGGCTCCAGGATGCTGCTGCCAAAGGGATATATTTAAAATTTTACCCTTCTATTAATATTAACAAACCCACTACAAGCCTCTTAATTGAACTGCAAATTATTTCCTTTTACTATGTAAAAGGAACCCATTAATAATATGATGTCTTCATTCATTTAAAATGCAATTAGTTAATGAATTAAGATAAATTAGTCTTACATGGTGGGCTAGCCTTAGTTTCAAGAGAAAGTACATCAACACTTTTGTTCCCTTTGTCCACCTTTGTGTGAGTAAGTTGTATAGTAATCTTAAAAGAGGGAGGAGGGATAATTAATTTGTTTTTAATTGCTGTAAAGAAGATTGGAAGTCTCATCATATATTTCTTTTTTCCCCCTTCTATATGTACTGTTTCTGGCAGTTCTTTTTTTCTCTATTTCTTAATTGGGAATTCCCAAGTGGAGAAACTTTGGAAACAGCATGCACTGAATGGCACAACCAAGTACAGTGGTACCTTGATACTCAACTGCTTTGAAACCCATCAAATTTGGTACTCAATGCATTTTGATGTGAAAATTTTGTCCCGGTATTCCTCAACAAACAAGCTATAATTTCTCAGTGTCGGCTGCCTTGTGACTTGCTACATTATTCCTTATGGGAAAAATTTGTTCGGTACTCATTGCTTTTGGTACTCATCACACCTCTCAGAATCAATTAACAATGAGTAGCGAGGTAGCATTGTAGTTGGCATTGTATACAGGAGCATCTACAGAGTGTGTGGGCAAGACCTTCTCAAGGCTAGATGAGAAATTCTGAAGATGGTTGTAGAGAATAAGAGGGCTAAAATCTTGTGGGACTTCCAGATCCAGATGGGGGTGAGGATTCCTGCACTGGGCAAGAATTGGGACCAGCTGATTTGTTAGGTCTCTTCCAACTCTATGGTTCTATGAAAATCTATCCCTCTGCTCTTCCGTTTTCTGATGGAGCATGGTATACTTGACACATCAGTTAAGACATCATCCGTGTTTCAGCTCCTACATGACATCTTTCCATTTGATACTGGGAAGTTTCCTCACTGGATAGTCGTATTTGCTCAACATAGATGATCCTGCATTTGAACCTCACATATTTTGAAAGAAGAATTTGCTGTTTTGCTTCAGTTAGCAAAGGAACCTTCTAGTATTTCAGAGTTATGTTCATGCCAGCCTGTGGCTCTTCCATCTGCTGTCTTCTGCACTATCAGAATTTGGAAACTGGCTTCTAACAATTTCCAGAAGAGCCACAGGACATTTCTTTTCAGTTCAACCTCAGTTTGATGGGATGTGCCCTTAGATAAAATGTGTGTTAAACTGCACCCTTTATCAATTTCAGGACTAAAAGATTTGATAAAAGCTAACACATCTCTTATGCCATAAACTTTTCTGGAGGTTATGAAATCCACTTCATTCATCTAAAAGCATAGGTGTTACCTTCACGAGTCCATAAGCTGTACAAGATGTGATACTTTTTAAGATATTTTTCTTTTTCTTTTGTTTCCTTTATTTTTTCTTTTGTTTTCTGCAGACCGACACCAGGAATGGAATACCAAAAACAAGCAGATAGATGAATTGCACAGAAGTCTATCTTCAGTTCAGCATTAAAATGAGGTTGCCCAACTAAATCCTAGCAGCTAAAGAAGCCATGCTTTGTTAAGGGGATGTCATAGCTCCTGGGCCTCTCCAACTGCATTTTCCCCAATGGTTTGGATGACTTTGACTTTAGCTTTTCAGAAAACTTAAAAATCTGGCTCTTCCCCCAGGCACTGGGGCCAGGAACTTGGTTTGCCTCACCTCCATGCTTGAATGAGGAACTGGGTCTTGACATGTTGAATAATGTTTAGACGAACTCTTGTCTAAAATGTTTTTGCTAGGTTGGTTTTCAATGAATTGTTGAGAACGAGATAGGCAGCCATAACAGCTGAATTCATACATACCGGTAGATACATACTGAACATCAATAAGGAACAAAAGCAAAAGTAGAAGGTTATAAGGAAACCATTGCTTACCCCAAACATTTGTCTGAGGTCTGGATCCCGAAATCTGAAGGGAATATTTGAAACATGCAGCCGTTTGGGCTGTGATTTGTTCTCTGTGTTTTCAGAAGATTGTGTCTGTTGCTGACCGTCAGTCTGTGCTGCATCGTCTGTCTGCTAAAAGAATTCAAGAGAAAGAGGGGAGAGAAAGTTAACCAAGCAATCAGAAACTATTTTGCACGGAGACTTTTCTGTCTCCTTCCGAAACTGCAGTGCCTTTTCTGGGCAACGCGCTTACAGCAATGGTGGAAGTAAAGAACAACCTGTGAGGAATCACAGCATCATCAAACGCAAAGTTAAATCAGTTGCACCTAGATTGGGTTCCCCCGTTGGTTCATTTCTTGCGATGTGGGTCCTGTCAAATGTCTATGGAGATTCTCAGTCATCCAGATCTTGGTTATCCAGATCTTGGACAGCCATGACCAGGATGACTGAGAATCTCCATAGACATTTAGCTATGCATTTTGGGATGAACACCGTTCGAATGATGCGGGAGTATGAATAGATTTCCAGAAAACATTGCAGACTACAGGAACCATTTGAGCTTCAGTTTGAGATTCAGACAATGCAGACTCATCCCCAACAGCCTGCACCTGTCTTCAACAGTGAAGGGACCCAGGGCAGAAAACATCCTGCAGCCCTGAAGGCTCCACTCCCATTTGCACCACTCAGATGACCCTGAGGACACAGACAATGCAAATGACCAGCTGTCGGCAAGGAGTATAAATCCTTCCCTTCCCCCACCATCCAGTCAGAGCTGAAGAAGCTTCTTGGATGAGAAGTGAAACGTCTTCAAAGAAAAATGAGAAAGTCCAGTTGCCTTCTGAAAAAGCACATTGGGGGCCTGTCAAACGTCTCCCAGTGTGCTTCCTTTGAATTACTACTCAGATATGTTTGCTTGGAAGTTTGCAGAATCAGATGTGTGACGTACAAGTTTATTAAATATGTAACTGAGACGAACTATTTCAGGTAGTCCTCGTTTGAAGTTACAACAGCCCTGATAAAAGTGACTTTTTCACACTTATGGCTCTTGCAGCCTCCTGATAGTAACGTGACCAAAAGCCGCCCTGAGTTCCCGGAATAGGGCGGCATAGAAATTTAATAAATAAATAAATAAATAAAATTTGGACAATTGGCAACTGGCTCATATTTATGATGGTGGCAGCGTCCCGGGGATCATGTGATCTCCTTTTGTGACCTTCTGACAAGCAAAGTCAATGGGGCAGCCAGATTCACTTAAGAACCGTGTCACTAACTTTACAACAGCAGTGATCCACTTCACATCTGTGGCAAGAAAGGTCGTAAAAAAAAGGGACAAAACTCAGGTAACAAATGTCTCACTTAGCAGCAGAAATTTTGGGCTCCATTGTGGTCATAGGTTGAGGCCTCCCTCCATTATTATTTGGGCAAATAAACGATGATATCACTGGCTTTCCCATGTATCTCGGCCTGTGAGAAGTTGGGGATGTGCATCATGATGCTTATTTGGCAATTATTTCACGTAAGAGGCTGGATTAAAAGGTGCTAGAGGGGAAAGTACTATGCACTTATATGGGGGGATATTTGCATGTGGCTGTCTCATCATTTCTTGCAGTAATTCACTAAGAATTAATCTCAGTCTTTAAGCATCACCTTCTTTTTACAGGATGCATAGGAAACAATAGTAAAGAGGATACTAAAAAGTCCTGCTTCATGATTTAGAATCTATTTGCAGCAGTAAAGAAGAAACAACAACAAAACAGCCCATTATTTTATGAATGAATTTTATATGATGTACAGTATTGACCTGGTTTGTGTTTTTATGGGGTGGTTTCAAAATTTGAGTACCCGTGTAGGGAAGTCCAGCATAAAAATGTTTTTGATGTTCATAAAAAGTTACAACATCATGCTTTCACTTCTCCACTGTTCTGTTTAATCTTGCCCAAAGATTTTTTTTTTCCTAAATCATTTTGAAACATCCAAATGGATTGGATCAAAGCCCAGTATCTACAAGAAGAGCAAAATAATTTTAATTAGTATAATTTAAAGGAACTACATAGCAAGAACAGCCAAGGGTTCAGACAAAAAAACAAACAAAAAAACAAGCTTGTTTAGTCTCAAAGGTGCTTCCCCCCCCCCCCAAAAGACAACTGAATTTTGTTTGCCCCTGAAGACATTTTGCTTCTCATGCAAGAAGCTTCTTCCGTTCTCCAAATTGGGATTTGGGTTAGGATTAGGATTAGGGTTGGGGTTAGGGTTTTTTAAAATAACATCCTCAATATTTAGCAAACAGCATATTGTGCTCGCTTCAGCAGCACATATACTAAAATTGGAATGATACAGAGAAGATTAGCATGGCCCCTGCACAAGAATGACACGCAAATTCGTGAAGCGTTCCTTATTTTTATTTTTTGTTTTTCAAAAGGCAACTGGAAAAAAAAATAAAACTCCACCTTTGAAACAACCATGACCTGGAAGATGGAGATACCTCCATAAGATATTGAGACTCTTCAGATGTCAGTTCTCACCTGACACTAATGATCACATTGTAGGTAGTCCTCAGCTTATAACCATTTGTTTACCGACCATTCAAAGTTAATGAAAAAGTGACTTATGGTCAGTCCTTCCTCGTACAGTATGACAATCGCAGTATCCCCCTAGTCATGTGATCAAAATTTGGGGGTTTGGCAACAGGTGTGTATTTATAATGGTTGCAGTATCCTGGAGTCCCATGTGTAACGTTCCCAGGCAGCTTCTGACAAGCAAAATCAATGGGAGAAGTCAATTTTGCTTAATGGCCATATGACTCACTTAAACAGCTATAGTGATTTGCTTAACAGGTGTGGCTAAAGACGACATAAAGTTGCGTGCAATTCACTTAGCAACAGCCTTGCTTAGCAATGGAAATTCTCCCTCCCAATTGTGCACCACAGGTGGAGGAATACCTGTATGTGAATTATACCTAACCTTAGCCTGAAATATATAGCAATATATATAAATATTATTCACCTTCATGCTACAGTGAGACTTGGAAAGATTCTGCCTGGGCTGTGTAAAAGCAATTCATTTCCTTATGTCATCTAACGACTGAAATAAATCATAATACAAAACAGTCAACCTTGCACATTAGGAGTTTTCTGAAGATTCCAAAATGTAATTTAAAAAAAAGGTAAAAGACAAAGTTTAAAGTGGCTTTTGTGTCTCATATTCGTTTTCTCCTTCTATAAAATTCATTTCGTGTTTCTGAAACTTGCTTGCTCGATACAACCCCATCGGATTGTGAGATGAGCAGTCCATAAATGTAATAAATAAATAAACTACAGGCAGTCCTGTAATTCAGCCCAACCTTCCTGTTGTTAACTGAGACGTTTGTTAAGTGAATTTTGTCCCATTTTACCACTTTCCTTGCCACCGTTGTTAAGTGAATCACTGCAGTTGATAAGTTAGGAACCTGGTTGTTAAGTGAATCCAATTTCCCCCGTTGGCTTTGCTTGTCAGAAGGTCGCAAAAGGGGATCAAGCATCATAAGTGTCATACTTACAACAGTCGTAAGTATGAATCCCATTGCCAAGCATCAGAATTTTAATCCTACGTGTGAAAAAACGTTCATAAGTCACTCTTTCCAGTGCTGTAACTTTGAACGGTCACCGAATGAACTGGTGTAGGTTGAGGGCTTCCTGTATTAAAATTCCAATAGGGTCAAAATGTTTTAGGGGGACTGAGTATTTTTTAAGATTTTAGCTTTGTATGTTTTGGGTTTTAAATGGGGATTTCGGCCAAATTATTTAATTTATTTTTAATTATTTTAAATTTTGTATATTTATATGTTTTTTAAATTTTAGGCTGTACACCGCCCCGAGTCCTTCGGGAGAGGGGCGGTATAGAAATTTGATTAATAAATAAATAAATAAATAAATAAATAAATAAATAAATAAATAAATAAATAAATAAAAACAAAACAAAAACAAAACTCCAGAATGTGCCTGACTATGCTGGTGGGGGAATTCTGGGAGTTGTAGTCCACACATGTTAAAGTGGGCCAGGTTGAAAAACACTGTCGCCGGCTATTCCAGTCATCCGTTGTTCAACAGCGGTTGACACAGGGTTAACCAAACCTCCGCTCAGTGCAACCTTTCACTCTCCCTAGTATTACAAACTTGTGATTGCTCACAAAAACTGCAGATGACCTTCACAAGGTAATATCAAACAAAGTGTATCTCCATTAATAGAATCAAGATTTTCCTAACTCCTACTACATCACTGGCTGCCAAAAATAGGTGCGCAAGGAAGTGCCTTGTAATGCAATCTAGAACTGCTTTGCTAGACATATTTGGAGGGTAAGATTTATTTATTTAATGAACACACACACACTCACACACACACAAACATAGCAACCCTATTACCAAAGGCTCAAAGAGACTGACGGTTTTCAAATGCTAAACATGGCACAGTAGTTCAGTCGGATGAATTAACAAAAACAGTACAGAAATGCATGAATGAAATAAGCAAAAAAAAAAAATCTGAACAGGAGTACATTCTCCTAACGCAGTGATGGTGAACCTTTTAGAGACTGAGTGTCCAAAAACTGGCCCCGCCCCTGCTCCACCTCTTCCCCACCCCCACCCCACCTGCCCGCAAGGCCACTCATTGCCTCCAGGGCCCCCCGCAGATCACCCAGCAGAGCCATGGCAGCTACGCCCTCTGCCTGCGCCCCACAGCATCAACTGTGCGCGATGTGGCGTGAGGGCAGAGTCTTGTCTACGCTGCCTGGCTGCCATGTCCTTGGCTGCACTGCTCCGGGTGGGCCACGCTCAGGGGTGACTCTCCTCCAGGGGGGCTGCTGGTAAGCAGGGGGTCATGGGGGGGAGGCAAGGCTGGAGAAATGGCACGTGTGCCCACAGAGAGGGCTTTGTGTGCCGCCTCTGGCACCCGTGCTATAGGTTCGCCACCACTGTCCTAACATATCTATCATGAACTCTGCTAATCTATGCTTTGTTTTTCCAGAACACATAATGTCTTTTTTGCTCAATATAATGATTTTTGTGCACCCTTCTTTTTCAGAGCAGAATTGTATCACACCAAGAAAAGGGGAAAACATATTTTAAACTACAATACATTTTAGTTTACCTTATTAGTTCAGGAAGGGAAATGGAATGAAGTTCTTTGTAACCCTAAAGCAATCTTCCCAGTGCCCAGAATTCCTTGGCCAGCATGAAGTCTAAGATGAAGTCCACATTTCCGATACCCAACAGGGAAGACTATCCTAAAACATTAAGCACTGGTGCCAGTTTGGCCTAGTGATGAAGGTACCAGGCTAAAAACTAGGAGACTGTGAGTTCTAGTCTTACCTTAGGCATGAAATCTGACTGGATGACTGTGAATGCTGCTAACATTGGATGTTCTTGCTTTGACAACATATGGAGATGCAGCCTTTTTTCTTTCTTACACTTTACTCTTAGAATTAGATGATACTGGGGAGGAATGTGATGGGAGTTAGTTAGAGTAACAATCTTGTAATAGTGTGTGAACTCAGGGCTTTTGAAATAAGAGATGATAAGAAATGGTGGGTTGGAGAACAGGAGGGGAAGCCTGCATTTCAAACTAATTGGAGAATGTGATTTATGACTGTTAATTGGAGGAGGAAATTGTGTTTGATACTGTGTGCTAAGGGGAGGGGAATCCAGATTTTGGCTTCACTTATGTATGTGCCGATGCTATGCTGCTCGAATAAAGATTCTTTAAGGTAAACAATGTCTCAAAGTTCTTTGAAGAGTTTCATCTGTCGGAACCATGACAATGACTTTGGAGCAATCACCCACGAGAGTGTGAGTTCTAGTCTGGCAATAAAGGTGGGATAAAAATCTAATAAATAAATAAATAAGGATATCATTATTTTAAAAAAACCCTTACAATCTGTTTAGCTAGTGCTATCTGGATAGTAATTATCAGGGATTCCCTGATAATTGTGTAAGATTCACAGATAGCTATAAAATCCACCATTGAAATCTCATTATGACAATAAGTATCAAGTCTAATACAACTAAACAACTTTTATAAACTCTGGGACTGCTTCCATCCTCCTTCTGCATCCTCTTCAATTTATCTTTCTTCAATACAATTTCAAATACTACCCTTTTTCCAAATTCCTTTTAAATTGCCTATCAGTCAAAATGTCCACCTCTATAAACACAGGTATATCTAAGAACAAGCTTTGTTCTAAACTCTGCAACTGAGCAGATAAGATTTTAGCTGAGTCTGCTTTAAGAATTGGCCTTACAACTAGAGAGGCATCATTCCAAAATTCCATATTCTCCAAAACATTCCATATTTGCACGCATTAACACACATGTACGGAGATTTTGCTGTTCCAATGGTGTTTTGTGGATTCTGTATATATGTCTGTGTTCATCTTTCCCTCAATACAAGCATTTTGCATGCTGGTTTTAATTAGAGTCCCAAACCAACTAAAGATAAAAGAAAAAAAAATATGAGGATTGAAAATATGTAGATTGTAATTTGCTGGCAGGAGGACTATAATGCTTTGCGTAGCGTGACTACAGTAAGATATAGGGGAATAAATAGGGGCAGGAAATGTGACTTCAATAAGTTTGCATTAAGCAGGTAAAGTCATGCTCATGGACAAGTATGCAACGATTGCCTCTGGAACAGTGTTTCTCAACCTTGACAATTTTAAGGCATGTGGACTTCAACTCCCAGAATTCCACAGCCAGCAATGCTGGCTGTGGAATTCTGGGAGTTGAAGTCCACATGCCTTAAAATTGTCAAGGTTGAGAAACACTGCTCTAGAACATAGAATAACAGAGTTGGAAGGGACTCTGGAGGTCTTCTAGTCCAGCCCCATGTTTAAGCAGGAGACCCTATATTCAGTAGTAGGAAACAAGTGATATCTACATAATTAGCTCAGCTAAAACGAACTGCCCCCACTGAAAAAAAAATCAGTGGAACTGATTTATCACCATTCCTTCCTTTGAAGACACCAGACAATTGGGGAAAAGATAACCAAATATTGTAATTGCTCTTAATTCGTTCACTTGATCCAGGAAGGATTGTCTGGTATGTGTGACTCAGGAGGTCAGGAGACTCTTTACTACCACTTCATTAATTTGGGTGGTTGGGCCTTTCCAAAAAAAAAAAAAAAAGTCTGGCCTGAGGGCATTCACTATTTTTATTTTCAACAAATGCCTAGGGTTAGGAGTAGGGTTAGGCCGTTTTATAAATCAGAATGAGGATTAAAGATTGGCGCTTCACTTTGAAGCAGGTCAGCTTTTCATACCTTTATTATTAAGTCTGGTCACACAGTTAGTCAGATGTTTCAACTGGATTTGGCATTTTTCTCCGTCTATTGAGTCCTTCCTAGGGATCTGGGATAGGCAGATGTTGTTGTTTGATCGTATTATAAAGGCATCATCGCAAGATGGATGCTGTTCTGAGTAAAGCTGCCTTTTGCAATTGACTGATGGGGATTTTGTCAGTGCCAATGGTGCTCAAGTGATTTTCCAAATGATTTGGGATTGCACCAAAGGTGCCTGCTTCTCTTGGTGCAAGCTTTGCTTTGTTTGCCACAGTCTTTCTACTTCTGTTGCACTTTTTCTCAGATATTTCTCTCCTATTCTGCTGTCTCCAGGTACCACCACATCCACTATCCAGATTTTTTTTTGTCTTTCTTATGATTCATTGCACATTCAACCAGATGTTTGGGCTGAATTTGTAATTCTATATATATGCTTGTCAACTGACCTTGCTTCATTGCCATGTGGTGACAATCTGCCATGAATTCTGGGAGGGAAATGGGAGGGGGAATGCTTAGGGCAGTGGTGGTGAACCTATGGCACACGTGCCAGAGGTGGCACTCAGAGCCCTCTCTGTGGGCATGCGTGCTGTCACCCCAGCCCCACCTCCTCCACAGTCCCCTCCTCACCAGCAACCCCCCTGGAGGAGAGTTGCCCCCGGGCGCGGATGACGTGGAGCAGCCCAAACAAGCACATGACAGCCAGGCAGTGGGGGCAAGACTACACCCTCATGCCCTGTCGCACACAGATGATGCATGGAGTGCAGAGGGCGTAGCCACCATGGCGCTGCTGGGCCACCTGGGTGATCTGCGGTGAGCCGTGGAGGCGGTGAGTGGCCCTGCAGGTGGGCGGGGTGGGAGGTGGGGCAGGGGACAGAGCAGTTTTGGGGCACTCAGATTCTAAAAGGTTCGCCATCACTGGCTTAGGGGAAAATGAAAGTAGTCTCTGTATCTCCCCGAGAATCTGCTTCAAGGTCACTCAGCTGGGAAAAGAAAGCAGCTGCATACCAACCTAAGCTTGAAGTGACAGTCTGAAAACATCTTGCTTGAACCTTATTGATCGTGTGTGTGTGGGTGTGTGTGTGTGTGTAATGGGAAGTAATTAAGGGAGGGCTAAGTTGAACTTAGAGATTTTGGTGCACAATTCTGCGATACACTTGGCTTCTAATAAAATTATATCTTTCACAACAAATGGAGCCAAGGGTTGTTTCTAGTTGGAGGTTAAAGTGTTTGTCACATCTGACAATGCTTCAGTACTTTAAATCTACTGCAAACTCCCTTATGGATCCAAACTCCTTAGGGAGGGAGTTAACTTCAGAGGAACAAAAAGGAATAATTCTATGGAATTCAAAATAACAAATGCAAGATAACTGACTTGGAACTCAGAAGAAGAAAATGTGCCCTGGACTGTAACTCTGCACGGTATACATTAACTATAATGTCCAGCTTCTGTTCTAGCTCAGAGATTTGAGATATCATTTGTCATCTCTATGGAAAAGGTCATTTCCACCCGTTTATTGCATGCCTTTTCACAGGCTCTGCTGGGATTGTATTTTTAATGTAAAAGGTCTGATAAACAATTACCTCTTTGACTCCAGATATTGATGGTGGTTTCTCAGTTTGGTCTGGGCTGTAGCTCCGGGAGGATTATGAAACAGCCAGCCAACCCAGACTGCAGAAAACGGGAGTTAATTCTTTGGTAACTTAGGGAAAAAAAGTCAGCCCTGGAACCGAAGACTCCCACCTCTCAAAAAATGCCATGACATTCCTATGCTTTCAAGTCACTGGAACCGAGCTATTGTCTTGAAGACTGCTGAATGCATTTCAGAATTGCTTTAATCTGGGACTCTGACTCTCATTTTTCCATAATCATTTCTAACTCAATCAATAAGGCAGAGCTATACAAGTTTAATCTTGGTGAAATTTGATTTAGGTATTGACAAAAGCGCAGAGAAACGATATGCAGGGCATGCATGCATCTTCACAACGGAATGTGTCTTCATATGTCAAATTTAATTTATCGTTGCTTAGCCAATTTGCATTCCTCACAATGGCATAAGGTCTCACTTTTGAGAGAGTCAAACACCCACTCCCCATCTTTACTTTCAGGTAGATTTGATACCTTGCCACTTCCCAACTTTCCTCTCCTCTCCTCTCCCTTCCCTTCCCCTCTCCTCCCCTCCATTTCCCCTCCCCACCACTTCCCTCCCCTCTCCTCCTGTCCCTTCCCTTCCCTTTCTGAGAATATAACTATAATATGAGCCACCCAACTTTCTAGGCAAGATAAATTCTGTTTTCTATAGTGATCGATGCCCAGCACTCACGGTCATATCATGCAACGGAACGGAACCAGGATGTTATGCTCCTCTACCTTTTCAAGAGCATGCCTTTGCTGTTTAAACACAATAATATGATTGCCTCCCTTCTATTCCAGTTTTGCAGAAACCGGGTGGTGCCATATGCAATGAAAGAGAGTCGGAGAAAGAGCGAAAGAAACTGAAGGCAGAAAATAAGGGGGGGGGGTTAGAAGCAACTGAACTCAATCGACTTTACCCCAACGGTTTAAAATGTAAATCACCATAAACATTGCTAACAACCATTTCCTCCTTCGATGCACAACTACGAACACTAACATTTCTAGAAAGCTGGCAGAGGAAGTAAGGATAGAGTTTAAAAAATATTGGACCGGAATTAATTGCATTTATTTTGCATTTAATTAGAATTCAACATACCAAATATGGTAAGTTTTCCATCTTGTAGCTAATCTTGTTCCCTTTTATGGCTTTGAACATTACAATACAGTACTAGCTTTGAGAAGACTCGTTGGACTGCTACGGATTCAGTTCTGCATTGTGCTATAAATGGTGATTTAGAAATCACAACACTTGGATTACAAGCCATTTCATTCTTTAGCTTGCTGCATGGAATTATGCCACTAATTGTAGCAAGCAGTTCATTTGTCAAGACACTGTAAGGTTATCTTTTTTTTTCCAATCAAGGGGTAACCCCAGTTTTGGTGTGACAGAAAAGTACAGGCAGTTCTCAACTTACAACAGTTCGCTTAGTGACCCGTCAAAGTTACAACAGCACAGAAAAAATGTCACCATTTTTCACCCTTACAACCGTTGCAGCCTTCTCATCGTCACATGATTAAAATTCAGACCCATGGCAACCGACCCACATTTATGATGGTGTCAGGATCCTGGAGTCACGGTGATCCACTTTGGTGACCTTCTGACAAGCAAAGTCAATGGGGAAAGCCAGATTGACTGAACGGCTGTGCTATTAACATCACAACTGCAGTGATTCACTTAACAACTGTGACAAGAAAGGTCATAAAATGGGGGCAAAACTCAGTTAACGGCTGCCTCGCTTTGCAATAGAAATTTGGGGCACCATGGTGGTCGTAAGCCAAGGACTACCTGTGCATTGAAGAATACCTCTTTACGCCACATCTTTGGAGACACCCAAGTGCGTTTTCCTCTTGATGAACCACGATGCAGAAATTTACTTTACACCCGTTTTTTCCCCCCTTAGCTTTTCTGCCTTATGGTAAGATAAAAGTGCAGCTGAAAAAAAGAGCAGATACAATATTCTAGGTCTTATATATGCTTCATGGTGGCTGAGAGCTGAACAGGAATTACCACACAATTATTAATCCTAGTCAGTTATTTCATTTTCCTGCTGAACCAATCAAATTATTTTTCAGAGAAATGGAAACTGGGAGGGATTGGCTTGCTGAATGTCTAGCAGGCGTCATTTGATTAAGTTGACAGTGTGATGTGATCAATGGCCGAGCGCCCACTGTGCTGTCTTTTGACCAAATTGATTTATGTAATGAACACTTGGTCTATCTCTTGATAGGCTTCTTGATTTAAGCAGTAATTTCTGGATAGCCGAGCGAATTTGCAGCTCCACAATCATTCGCTTTCAACCCGGCGAGAATAGCTGCCGAGTTTTGTAAGCAAGCGTAACTCAATACACGGTACTATAAATGAAAGAAAAAATAATATCACCCAGCTTTTTCAATATAGCTATTTGATTTGATTTGTAAGCCTGAGATATATATATATATCTCACCTACCTGGAAAAAACCACTAGATCCAAAATAAAAGCCTCCCCCATTAGCGAAGAGATCCAGCAAAGAATCATTCCCAGAGAGAAATCATCCAGATGCCCTAAGCTCTATGGTCTCCCCAAGATACACAAAGAAGGAACCCCACTTAGACCCATAGTCAGCTCCATAGGCTCACCTCTACAAAACCTAGCCAAATTTCTCGCCAAACAACTACAGCCCTATGCAGAATCCATCACCTCAAACTCATTCCAGTTCATAGAGATCATAAAGAAACAAAACTTACAGCCCAGCAACCTACTCGTTAGCTTCGATGTCATATCCCTCTTCACCCAAGTGCCAATCAAAGAAGCCTTAACAGCTATCCAAAACAAATATAACCCCCCCAAACACATCCTAGATCTGACCAACCACTGTCTATCCAACACATATTTCATCTATAATGGACAAAAATACAAACAAATAGAAGGAGCACCCATGGGATCACCCCTCTCACCTGTCATTGCAAACCTCTACATGGAACACTTTGAAACCCAAGCTCTAGAAAAATCTGACCACAAACCCAAACTCTGGCTCAGATACGTAGATGACACATCTGGCCACATGGGAAAGAAAAACTGGACAACTTCCTCACACACCTCAACAGCCTACACCCCAAAATACAGTTCACCATAGAAACAGAAACTAATAACCAACTTCCCTTCCTGGATGTCTTAGTCTACAAGAAATCCAATGGCTCCCTAGGACACACCATCTACCAGAAGAAAACACACACAAACTGCTATCTGCACGCACTCTCACACCACCACCCAGCACAGATCAACTCCGTAGCCAAGACACTCATCTCCAGAACCAAATGCCTTGGTCATCATATTATAAAAATATGTTTAGACTCTGGAAAGAGTGCAGAGAAGGAAGGAAAGAAGGAAGGAAGGAAGGAAGGAAGGAAGGAAGGAAGGAAGGAAGGAAGGAAGGAAGGAAGGAAGGAAGGAAGGAAGGAAGGAAGGAAATTATAATGAAAGGGAGGTAGGGTCTGAGGGAAGTCCTGCCATAGCACTTGGCCATGACCAGCCCTGGTGCTCTTTTACTATCGCCTTGTCCTCTCCTCCGGACTCTCCTGATGGTCTCCCATCCTATTGCTGAGGATGCTTTGGTTACAAAGCCAGGTCTCCTCACATGGAGAGGGAGTGGGCCTCCCTCTTACCCACACATTTTGTCCTCCCACACACACCATGAGCCTGCACCGCCGGGGGTCCTCCGGGTGGCCTGAGAGCAAAGGAACCGCCCCTGTAGAAATTAAAACTGGTACTTTTTCCCCTTTTTTATGCTTTGTAACATTTTATTAGATTATGGAATAAAATACAAAAATATAAAAGCAAATAGTAGGACACAGTGGGGAGGAAAAGGGGGAAAAATTGAGGGGGAGAAGGGGAAAAGGCATTGACTTCCAACTTCCTCTGTTGCAGTAGAATGATGCATTAACATTGAACCTCAACTTTTTACTTTTCCATAATATTATAAACTAGTCATTTCTCTAAAAACAAACGACTCTAACCAGTAAATCCCACCTCGTTTTTTTCTTTTCCAGTCATCAAATTTTTGACACCTTGCTAAGCACTGGTGGTACTCAAATATTGCCATGATCAGAATAACAGTAACAGAGTAAGGACCGTGGAGGTCTTCCAATCCAGGGCTTTTCAACCTTTTCACAGATTGTACCACTTTTAGGAAAATGTGGTACAATCTGTGAAAAGGTTGAAAAGCCCTGGATCAGAAGACCCCCCCCCCAGGACCTTTCCAGCTCTGTTACGGTTATTCTGATCGTCTACATCCAGTGAAATGCTTCATGGATTCTCCCCAGCTCCATCCACCAAAAGGGTCCTCCAGATTCTTTTGAAATGGGTGGAAACTTGTTTGTTTGCATCTACAGTGGGGCAGAGCAAGCTGAGGTGAAATGCCGGTCTTCAAATCACACAAGTCATGTTTACCTCCCGCAAATCAGAATGGGCTGGAATCTCTGGTGCTTCCTGCTATGAACAAGACTAATGTGGCAGGCCTAAAATTCCTTCCTGAAGGAGATGTGTTTATACAGCCGACCACTGAGTCAGCTTGTGAGTGCCTGGCCTCCTGTGGAGAAAGACTGGCTGATTACTGCATTGGATGTTGTAAGGAAATAAAAAGTGACATGATGAAAAGATTTCTTTGCTTGACCCACGGTAGGATCACTACCCTTTTTCTAAAACCCCCGCTGTTCTCCTTTTCATTTCTTCCGACACAAGCCATAACACAAACAAACCTTTCCTTTCTGCATTTCTCTATTGGTAATCTCAGCTTTACAATCTAGTAAAATGCCAGCAGAAATAGCTAGCCGCATGCAATGAGATTGTGTAAGTGCTCCTTATTTTTCTTCTAGAGATGCAGTAACAGAATAACAGCAGAATAACAGAATAACAACAGAACAGCAGAATAACAACAGAATAACAGAGTTGGAAGGGACTTTGGGGGTCATCTAGATCAGCCCCCTGCTCAAGCAGGAGACCCTATACCATTCCAGACAAGTGGCTGTCCAATCTTTTCTTAAAAGCTTCCAGCGATGGAGCACCCACAACTTCTGAAAGCAATTTGTTCCATTGATTCATTGTTCTCATTGTCAGGAAATTTGTCTTGCCAAGAACACTTGCAGAGACTAGTTCTGGCAGACACCAGGCGTCAAAAGTGACTAGACGTTGCGTGCATATGACACAAAAGTTCTGTCTAATATGAAGAGTTTTGTACATGTCAATGATATTTTTTATCAGTGTGTGGACTTTTGCAGCACAAAAAATACACGAAGATATCCTGAAAAACACTGACATCAGAGGCTAATCTGCAGGTATTTGAGAAGTTTAGGTAAATTTTGATTAAAATGTAACTCCAATGAACGTTCTCATTGTTTTCAAGCCAAGCAGGCTCTTAAAAGATTGCTCTGTTTCCTGACTCGTTGTGTTGCCATCCCTGTCCTCGCTAATACAACGGTCATCGTTCTGACATATTTCACGGCAGAGCAGTTTGCAGTGTGCAAACTCATATTCCAGTTTTCATACCTACCCTGTGGAAATTATCACAGTGGTGCTGAGTTGAGCTGTCTCTTATTCCAGCCAGAAGTCGCAAGAGCTGCGTTTTCCTTGCAAATAAGATAGGAGCAAGTTTTTTGCTCAGAAGTTGGGAAAGTCAACAAGATTTGTTGAGTTTTTAAAAGATTTTTTTAAAAAATCCACACACCAGCTACTTCATGCTGAATTGATTGAGGGTATCAAGTGCTCCATCATTTAAAATTGATTATCATAATAAAAATATTATTAAATACATCAGCAGAGAATAATTATGTTTTATTACATTTAATCCCAGTCTAATTTAAACAGAAGTGAAATTATATTCAGCTTTGTGGAATTATATTCACTTTTGGGAGTTGCACCTTACCTATGGCCCAGAAAAAATGGCATCTCTCTCTCTCTCTCTCTCTCTCTCTCTCTCTCTCTCTCTCTCTCTCTCTCTCTCTCTCTCTCTCTCTCTCTCTCTCTCTCTCTGTTTCTCCCTCTCCCTCTCCTTCCCCTTTCTTCCCTCCCTCCTTTCCCGAAAGGTCAACAGTGTCCATTTTTCAGGGATCCTTCCAAAGTTGCATTTCTGCCATTTAGCTCAGAGTTTTCCAGAGTGGATGGCCTTATTAAATCAAATGAATTAAATTAAATTAAATCTCAACTATGAGGCTTGCCTTCTGGATCTCCATTGTACATATATTGAAGATGGAGGTGGATTTAATTAAACTAAGTGCATGAGCAGAACAGGATTTTGCAACTCTCTTTCTCCAGAGAGCACAACCTGAGGCTATTGCAATGGGCAAATAAAAGACAGCAAGCTGGTATAGACAATGTATTTACCATAGTGGGCAGGTGAGGGAGTCAATTGAGTTGGAAGGGACCTTGGAGATCCTCTAGTCCAATTCCCTCCTCAGGTAGGAAACCCTACATCATTTCAGACAAATGGTTGTCCAATCTCTTCTCCAAAACTTTCAGTGTTGGAACTTCATCACTTATGGAAGCAAACTGTTCCACTGGTTTATCGTTCTCATTGTCAGGAAATTTCTCCTTAATCAGAATAGAGCTAGAAGGAACTTTGGAGGTCTTCTAGTTCAACCACTATACACTTTCAGATAGGTGGCTGTCCAAACTTTTCTTAAAAACCTCCAGTGATGAAGCACCCAAAACTGCTGAAGGCAATCTGTTCCACTGGTTAATTGTCCTCATTGTTAGGAAGTTTCTCTTTAATTCCAGGTTGCTTCTCCCCTTGATTAGTTTCCATCTATTGTTTCTTGTCTTGCCTTCTGGTGCTTTGGAGAATAACCTGACTCCCTCTTCTTTGTGGCAGCCTCTCAAATATTGAAACACTGCTATCATGTCATTCCTAGTCTTTCTTTTCTCTAGACTTAGTTCTAGGTTACTTCTCTCCTTGATTATAAGAGATGACCAGGCTGAGCCTGAGGGTGGGGTCAAATGCATCATCAATTTGGAATCATTCAGTGATGGGATTTAAATATGTGAACAACTGGTTCTCTGTGTGGATGCCACTTCCAGAAGTCCATTCTGGGCCTGGGCAACAAAAAATTAGCTAAAGTGGTGCGAACTGGCTGAATCCCACCACTGGAGTCACTATACCTGTGTAGGAGATGTTAGTCCAGTCCATTGACTCTTATCTTGCCTTGACCATTAATAGATCAGATTTCTGTGTATAGTTAGCATAGTGCTTTTTAACTCTATCCTGGCTCCTGGTTTCTTGCGTGTTATAAGTACATGGATTGCAGTGTGAAAGTCAGAAATCTGGCTGTTGCAGAGCATCTAAATTTAACAAAGAAACAAATAGATCTAGCAAATAAATAGAACTAGTACCTGTTGTGTCTTGCCCTTCACAGCTTAATTAAATCCACATTAATATTTCTTTAAGAGTTTTATTTAACACAGTTCAATAAATTCACTTCAAAGCAAAATGCTGGCAGTCCGTTTGCGGAACGGCCGAGTCAAACTTATTTACATTCAGCTTAAACATGCTCTCCCACCTTCCAAATAACTCACTCTTTATCTCTTAAGTTGTCCAAGACATCATTAATCTTCCGTACATTCCAAAAAACCACAGAAAACTGAGTTCAAACTAACTCGGTGATGCATCAGACTGCCTCTTGATATAAACGTTGCTCGTGACAAAGAATTAGTCCCGCCTTCACCTTCTAATATAGTTTTCAATACGTCACTTCCTTTTTCCACGTAACTGACACCTCCGCCTATCAAACCTTCGATCTCGGATCAATCCATCTATCTTCCTGTTCCAAATCTGACCCCTCACTTTGAGAATCTGACCCAGACTGCCTGTAAATCTCCTCCCTGTCAGTGTCAGCTGCCGGGAGGGGAAAATACCCAGAGGGGCCCGGCTGTTCTTCGTCATCCTCTGAAATGTCCCCAGCCGGTCTAGAGACACCCACAACAGTACCACTTTATAAAACCCTAGTAAGACCACACCTGGAATACAGCAGCCAGTTTTGGTCACCATATTACAAAAAAGATGTTGAGAGTTTGGAAAAAATTCAGAGAAGAGCAACTAAGATGATCAAAGGCCTGGAGATTAAAACATATGAAGAACGGCTGCAGGATTTGGTTTGGCTAGTCTAAAGAAAAGAAGAAACAGGGGAGACATGATAGCAATATTCCAGTATTTGAGGGGCTGCCACAAAGACGAGGGAGGTCACGTTATTCTCCAAAGCACCAGAGGGCAGGACAAGAGAGAATGGTTGGAAACTGATCAAAGAGAGAAGCAACCTGGAATTAAGGAGAAACTTCCTGACAGTGAGGACAATTAACTGTGGAACAGCTTGCCTCTAGAAATCGTGGGCTGGAGATTTTTAAGAAGAAGCTAGACAGTCATTTGTCTGAGATGGTATAGGTTCTCCTGCTTAAGCAGGGGGCTGGACTAGAAGACCTCCAAGGTCCCTTCCAGCTCTATTCTATTCTAAACTCATTGCATAGACAAAAACCAGAGTCTCTCTGATTTGTGACTCAAGTTTCTTATTCACAGCGGGTCCCAGACTCCAAAAGACAACCAGCCCCTTATGAATTGCTCCATTCCCACCCTTTTTAAATAGAAAACTAATTTCCACTACTGCAGCTGACATTTTGGTTTGCTTTTCTTCTCTGTTTAGCTTTGGCTTTGTGCAGGACACTTGAGAGAGAAGCTGAATTAAATGAAACTGGCAAACGCTCCCTCTCTCTTTCTCTTGGTCTCTGGAGAGGGAAAGTTCTCCAACAACCGTAAAAACTAAATCACTAAAAGTGAACGGCACTAACAAAAAAAAAAATCCTTTCCTAAAATCTGCCACAGAGAAGGTCATTTCTTTAATATGCAAGAGGGGTGCCTGAGAGATAGAGAAGAAAGTCAGTGCTCATCTCATCTGAAGGAGGTTTATTGAGCTGCTCACAAACTGTAAAGCAAGACATGGAATATTGATCTTGCTGTATGATAGGCAGGAATTACCTACATATGTAGGTGGGGAAGGAGCACTAGAAAGCCATAATTCTGGATATTTTACAGGCAGGTTTCTCCTTCAACCACCAGCCTAGCCAGAACTGACTGAGAATGCTCCAAATTACTACAAGATTCATCAGCAGGCGAGGTAGACTGATAAAGTCAGAAATCCAGATTCATTAGTGAGTCATGAGTGTATCTCTTCTAAGGTATTAATGACAAGATCTGCATAATTGGGTCATGAATGAAAACCTCGTTAGGGAGGTCTCAAGAGCCTTTTTGTCCTCACTTGGCATAAGGGTTCCTCTTTTTTGGGGGGGAGAATCAGTGGTGAGATTCAAATACTGAACAACCATTCTCTGCATGGACACCGCTTCCAGAAGTCCGTTCTGAGCCGGGGAGGCCTCCCAGGTCCAGAACAGACTTCTGGAAGTGGCATCCGTGCACTTCCAGTGGGCCATTCTGGGTGTGGGAGGCCTCCCTGGCTTAGAATGGACTTCCGGAAGTGGCATCCACCTACTTCCTGTGAGCTGTTCTTGGCCTGGGAGGCCTCCCGAGCTTAGAATGGACTTCTGGAAGTGGCATCCATGCACTTCTGGCAGTCCATTCTGGGCCTTGCGAAAAAGGGCTAGGGCATCAGCTGGTTCACCGAAGTCAACAAAAGATTAGCTACTGGTTCTATTGAACCAATGCAAACTGGGTGAATCCCACCACTGAGGAGAATTGATACCTATCCAGAAGAATCTGCTCCTCACAGAACTCTATAGGATTCCCACCTGCCTATTTTTAATAAAACAATAAAAATCAGCCTCTATGGGAACAATTTGGAAATGGGGAACTGCAGCATGGATTGCCTTTAACTATTTTGCTATCTCTTGTTATATATTATTATGGTGATGTTTATGTTATGAAAATATTTTGTTACTCTCTGAGGTTTTCCTTGGTAGCTGGCCAGTGGTCTCTGGAGCTAGAAATAAACAAGATAGAGAAAGGAGGAGAGGACAAAATATTGCTTTTATGCCATAAACCAAAGTAACTGGTGGATTTCCTGAACACATATTATAAAAAAGATGTTGAGACTCTGGAAAGAATGCAGAGAAGAGCAACAAAGATAATCAGGGTGGCTGGAGGCTAAAACATAAGAAGAACAATTGCAAGAACTGGGCATATCTAGTCTAATGAAAGAAAGGACCAGGGGTGGCATGATAGCTGTGTTCCAATATTTGAGGGGCTGCCACACAAAAGAGGGGGGTCAACCTATTCTCCAAAGCACCTGAAGGCAGGACAAGAAGCAATAGATGGAAACTAATCAAGGAGAGAAGCAACTGGAATTAAGGAGAAAGTAGTAACAGATAGACGATCATTAAAGAGAGATCCAACTTAGAACTAAGGAGAAATTTCCTAACAGTGAGAACATTTAATCAGTGGAACAGCTTCCCTCCAGAAGTTGTGGGTGTTCCATCATTGGAGGCTTTTAAGAAGAGACTGGATAGTCATTTGTCTGGACTGCTATACAGTCTCCTGCTTGAGCAGGGGGTTGGACTAGAAGACCTCCAAGGTCCCCTCCAACTCTATTATTCTGTTATTCATACTTCTATTTTGCTCGGATGTGGCTTGCAAGATGAGAAAAACAAAGTAAAGCACAGACTTGTCATTTTTCCCTATGTAGAAGGGATGCCCTTATAAACAAGATTATCAGGTTGATAAAGACCCTATTTATGGAGACCACCACAAAACACTGTAAAATCCTGGTGGAGTTGAACTAAATGACTGCTGGGCTATAAAGTTTCTTCCTGCCTTTTTTTTTTTATCAATTCTCATTTAATGTGATGAAAGAGGTATTGCTTTGGAAAACTTTTCAAAGGAGGACAAAAAAAAATCAATGGGACTCTTAAGAATAGATTGTTAGACTCCTATGTTTCTTTAGCTATTGGAGGTAGTCAAGAGGTGCCTCTGAATGTCCTATTATTCACAGTCATATCTCCTTGGTCAGCTGCCTTCCTAGTTT
Source organism: Bothrops alternatus (assembly GCA_034064705.1). NCBI lineage: Eukaryota > Metazoa > Chordata > Lepidosauria > Squamata > Viperidae > Bothrops > Bothrops alternatus. The sequence goes on along the minus strand of JARGCV010000120.1, from coordinate 1,462,663 downwards.
CCCAGGAAGAGACATGGATGGGTAGATCTTTCCCCCTCCAGAAAAATTGGACACTCCCTCTACAATAGTAATGGCAGATAGGATGGAATGTTGTCTGGATTCCCAGGAGGGAGGGGCTACATTCCAGAGGACGAAGAGACAGATAAGTTTAGATAGTTTGGTTGGAGAACAAAAGGGTCCCCAGAAGTTCTCAGAGTATCTCTTTAATGATGCAAGTAGTTAGTTTGGGTTTGGTGTTTGTCTACAGGTGACTGTGTATATGTTTCCTTTATTGTTCCTCACCTTGGTTTTTCAACCAAACCCAGTATAACAAAGTTAATAAATAAATAAATAAATAAAGAGTGGGAGGGAGGGAGGGAGGGAGGAAAGGAGAGAGGGAGGGGGAGAAAAAGAAGGAAAGAGAAAGAGAGAAAGAAAGACAGAAATAAAGGAAGGAAGGAAGAAGGAAAGAAAAAAGAAAAAGAAAGAAAGAAAGAAAGAAAGAAAAAGAAAGAAGGAAAGAAGGAAGGAAGGAAAGAAAGAAAGAAGGAAAGAAAGAAAGAAAGAAAGAAAGAAAGAAAGAAAGAAAGAAAGAAAGAAAGAAAGAAAGGGGAAGAAGAGTAAATGGTGATTTTGTGTATTTTGTATTTTTAGCTTTTAAAATTATTGTTTGCATTTCACTCTTCTGATGCTACTCTAGGATCATAATACAGATCTGAAATTACAGATTTGAAATTAGAACATAAAAAATATTGAATGAGCTCTGGCACCTCTGATAGATTTCTGCAAAGGAGGAGGTGTGCGCCCCCCCCCCTCTCTCTCTCTCTCTCTCTCTCTCTCCCTCCCTCCCTCCCTCTCTCTCTCCCTCCCTCCCTCTCTCTCTCTCTCTCTCCCTCTCTCTCTCTGTCCTTCTCCTCTCTCCCTCTCTCCCTCCCTCTCTCTCTTTTCAGAATATGTGCAGCTATTGCAAGTTCAGGCTAATACATATAAATATATAATCAATTATACATTAAACTATACATTTCTTTTGTGTGTGTACTGATTTTTCTCCTTCCAACCACAAATTAATGCAAAGGGGGGTGATGGCTATTACAGGGACCAAAAATACTAATAATGTATGTCTTATTGAATGTGAATAGGTACCTATTTCAAGCAACACCACCATGTATCTGGAATAGCCAAACAACTGTGATTCATAATACCGTCCGAGACTAATATAAGCAGAAAAATAAATAAGAAAAAAAAATTGTGCCTAGAAGCAAGATGCAAAATGACTCCTAACCTGATAAAACCAGTATGAGTTTGCTAATATATGGCATTTTCTCCATGTTATCATCAAAATCCCATACTTTGTAATACAAAATAGCATTTGACAATATGATTCATAAATCCTTAACGTGATATACTGACCCATTGGGGTTTCATTATTTGGATTCCTGCTTTGACCGATTGCATAAAAATTCAATCAACTCCCACTAAATCTATTAGGAACCATATTATTCTCAAACACACTATCACAGATTTCTTTTGTGCATGTGCATTTGTATGCATGACAGAGAGGGAGAAGGGGGACATTTTTTGACAGCATTTTTCAAGTCACGTACATATTTTAAAATGTTAATAGGGCAGGGTATCAAACAGAAATCACGGTATCACCTTACTCATTTCAATGTTAAAATACTTTGATGCAAATGTGGATTGCATATTTACAATCGTCTTAGAACACAGGACAATAGGATTGGAAGGGACCGTGGAGGTAATCAAGTCCAACCCTCTGCTCAAGCAAAAATGGCAGTCCATTCTCTCCTTGAAAACCTCCAGTGATGGAGCACCCACAACTCCAGGAGACAAGCTATTGCATTGATTAATTGTTCTCATCGTCAGGAAATTTATCCTCAGTTCTAGGTTGGACCTCTCTTTAATTATCTTCTACCTGTTACTTTTTGTCCTGCCCTCAGATGCTTTGGAGAATAGATTCATGTCCTCTTCTTTGTGATGGCCCTTGAAATATTCCAAGACTGTTCTCATGTCATCCCTAGTTCTTCTCTTTATTAGAGTAGACATACTGCCTTCCTGCAACCACTCATTGTATGGTTTAGCCTCCAGACACCTTATAATCTCTGTTGCTCTGTTTCTTGGGAAATTCTGTTGGATTTCTTCCACTTTGCAGAAGCTACAGAGCTACATTTTGACATAGCAATACCAACTGAATCATATTTTAATTTAAGGGAGCACTTTGGGGGTAGAAGTATGTTCCTGCAAAGCTAGGGCAGGATGTTCCATCAAATCATGAAAAAGGACTTCAAGATAGAAATTACTGAACTTCTACTGTCGAATTTTTTGGCCTCAGTTTTGAATCAAAGCAACATTCTCCTGAAGCAGTTCAAAGTCTTTAAGATGTGAGTATGTTTCAATACAGCAGTCAAAGCAACATGGCCCCTTTTTCAAAATGCTTTCTACTTGTATTAAAAACACAAGCAAGCATAGGTTGTTCTGAAGGATCAAACCAAGATTATTTGTTTTTCCAAAGATGGAAGAATTTAGCTTGCTTGAAGCATGGTTGATGCCCAATATCAAGATTTTTCAAAGGTAAAACAGCCCAACCTTCAAAAGACTGAAGCAAGATACAGGGTTGAACTCAGTACAAAAGAGATCTTAATAATAATAAATAATAAATCTTGCTCTCAACCTTGCTAACATCGGATGTTCTTGCTTTGACAACAGATGAAAATGCAGTCATTTTCTCTATGCTTTTAGAATCAGTTGGTGCTGGGAGGGGGGATTGGGATGAGAGTTCAGTTAGCCATAATAATAACAACCCTGCTGTGGGAATCCAAGGACAAATTGAGTCCAGAGCTGATAATGTTTGGCAGGCTGAAGAACTGGGGAGAAAGCCCACATTTCAAGCTAATTAGGGAATGTGATTTATGACTGTTTATTGGGTGTGGGAATTGTACTTTGTTACTTTGTATCCAGGGGAGGGGAATTTAGTTTTGGGGTTCAACTATGTAGTGCCGATACTTTGTTTCCCGAATAAAATATTCTTTAAGGAAAACAATGCCTTGAAGTTCTTTTGAAGGGTTTCATCTGCCGGAACCATGATACTTGCTCAAAACACACTGACGGAAAGTTTCTACCCTATCCAAAGAAGCAAATATGATGATTCTTCTTTTCTCCTTAATGGGGAAGGTACAAAACCCAAAGCACTTCTCAAATAACAAGGCAAGTAATATAATTAATAAGTTCTGGAGAAAAAGGATTGGTAGAAATTTTTTTGACATGAAGCCACTTCTAATCTGCACTGGAAATAACTTTGGAATACTCTTTCACTGCTGGCCCAAATAAAGTTCTAACACATCCTAACTTTTTCATATGACATTTTTTTTCTTTCTTTCTCAGATTGTAAAAATGTGTAAAACTAAAGATTAATGAAGTCTGGAAGATTCTACAGTATAGAAATGAACCAGGTATTCATAAAGATACATTTCTTGATAGATATAACTCTACCTTGGTAGATGCATTTCTTACCTTATGGTAGTTCATAAGGATACGTAAACTTATGAACTTTTATAGTTGATAAGGATATAAATAATACCAAGTTGTAAATATTTGGAAGGGAGGGCAGATTTTTTTTTACCTTGCATGCACATTCTTGCAATCCTAAATACAATTTTCTTGGATGTGGGATTTTTTTTTAGCTGATGTTCAATTGATGTTTTAATATACATGAATCACACACATACACACATACATACATACCCCAGACATATTTTTAAGTCTGTTTTAATAACCCTCTAATACGTATTTTGTGTTAAAATATCAGTTGGGGAAAAAAATTCAAGCAAATAAGATGAAGATGGGAATAGTTTGTCTGAAAGAACAACACAACACTTGAGATTTGCAAGAAAACAAGCTTGGCATATTTAATCTATTGATCTACACATGAACATCTGCATCCCATTTCTCTTCAGATAAAAGCAACCTACAGCTGAAGCTGGGGGGGGCATCCAGATAAAAGTTTAAAAAGACTAGATGCTGTTGTGGCTGTGTGATCAAACCCCACCCTTTTTGCACACACATCAAGCCTGTCCACCTGTGCAAAAAAGGCAGAGTTTCCATCCTGCAGTCCAAACATCATCTTTCGGCATTCTTTCTCTTATGAACAGTGGCAACTGAAACCAATAAAATACAGTAGTAAAAACACAGACAAATGAAGTAGATAAATTGGATAGCGTTTGAGTTATCAGATAAAAGAAACACCCACTTAAATAGCCATTCCCGTGCCCCCATGAATGGGGTGCAATGGGTCACTGAGCTTGTTAGATGGAAAGGTGACAGACCGGGTTCAAGACTCAAGTGCTGTGTGTTGTGGTAAACTCCTGTTCCTTGCCTAAGCCCCTGCCAACCTAGTAGTTCAAAAGCATGCGAATGTGAGTAGATAAAGAGGTACCATTTCGGTGGGAAGGTAACAGAGTTCTTTGAGCCTTTGAGCTATAGTCATGCTGACCACACAATCATGTGAAGGTCTTTGGACAAGAAATGGGGGATGAGCACTGCCCCTAAGAGTCAAACACAACTGGACAGGGAAAACCTTTACCTTTTATTCCTGACCCCCACCCCCATATATTGCAATAGCAAGATAGTCTGTTCCCTTCTCTGTCCATAGAAGAGATAACTGGAACAATCTGTTTTCTGAGGGCAAGAAACAGGTCATCCATTTTGGGCCTGCTGAGTTCTTCTTTCCATTCTAATTCACCATGATTGGAATCGGAACTTATGAGACGTGGGTGTCTTCTTCTTTGCCCTGCCCGTCCTTTCTTCTTTTCTGCCCAAACTTTCTAGATCAGTGTTTCTCAACCTTGACAATTTTAAGGCATGTGGACTTCAACTCCCAGAATTCCACAGCCAGCATTGCTGGCTGTGGAATTCTGGGAGTTGAAGTCCACATGCCTTAAAATTGTCAAGGTTGAGAAACACTGTTCTAGATGATAACAATCTCCGGGAAGCTTTTCAAAATCAATTAAAAAGGGTGGACCATCAAACCAAAGAGGCAACCAAATCTTTGTAGTGGGACAAAGGGACCCACAGTTTAGAGGTAGCCACATCAAAAGCTCAGATGGAAACTGAGAGGACAACTACTGATCTGATTTTAAAATATGAGATTTTGAACATAAAGAATGCTTTTGAAATGCTTTTTTTTTTAAAGTGGACACTGGACCCTTACCAGAGATGGTGAATGGATAGCCATTGTTGGTTGTTTTTATATTACTTTTAGACTGATTAGGTAGTTACTATTAATTAGGAAGAGTGTTAGCCAACACAGAAAGACCAGACAGGAAACATGACAAGATGAGCTACTTCTACTTTACTGTACGGCTACGTGAACAGAAACGTCTACCATCTCTTTTACCACTTGGGGAGTTAGAATATTTCTTCCCGAATTTGTTTCTTGTCAATTATGCAGCTGTGGGCTATGCCCTCTCTTCTCTTATTGTTCCCCAGACAATATCGCTTCCCGTCATCTCCCCAGGTCTTTCTCAAATACCATTAGAGCAACAGTTAATGTTTTCATATTGAACAACACTAAAATCCTTTTAATGGGTAATGCGGAAGCTGCGGTCAATAAATAATCAAGTTCAATAAATAAATACAACAGAATTATTTATTACAAGTAATAAATAAATAAAATAAAGGCCTTCAAAGGGGTGGGTTTTGATGAAGGGGTTCTGGGCTGTACGTTTTATGTCTCTTTTATGATGGTTTTTATATTCTTTTGTATTGGTTTTTGTTTTTACATTGATGTAGTGTTCTTTTAGTTCTTATTCTGTTTGTTTTAATATAACACATATTAATCGTGCTAATATTACTCTGTGGGGTAAATGTAATATGATTGCCACATGTCAGCTTCCACTACAGGCAGTTGTCAACTTATGACGACAATTGAGCACAAAACTTCTGTTGCTAAGAAAGGCAGTTTTTAAGTGAGTTTCACCCCGTTTAATGACCTTTCTTACACAGTTGTTGAGTGAATCACTGCAGTTGTGAGGTTAGTAATATGGTTGCTAAGTGAATCTGGCTTCCCCATTGATTTTGGTTGTCAGAAGGTTCCAGAACACTGTAACCATCATAAATAAATGCCAGGTGCCAAGCTTCCAAATTTTGATCATGAACCATGGGGGTGCTGCAACGGTTGTGTGAAGAATGGTCACAAGTCATGTTTTTCAGTGCATTGTAACTTCAAACAGTCATTAAACAAATGGCTGTGAGTTAAGAATTACCTATAATGTAGTCAGTAAGAAATTTTGGACCAAAGAGATTGTCAACTACATTGCTAAGGTAGCACCTTATACTACATAATGCAGAATCAAAATTTGGAATAATCAAGGCATATATAAGAACATAAGAAGAGCCATGCTGAATCAGGCCAAAGCCCATCGAGTCCAGCATTCTGTGTCACACAGTGGCCCACCCATTGTACATGGGGATCTTGAGCAGAAAGAGAAGGCAAAACCCTCCCTTTCCCTTGACCCCCAACAAATGGTATCCAAGGGAATCCTGCCTGCCTCAACCAAAATAGAGGCGGCACATGGACATCCGTTTTAATAACCACCGATACACTTGGCATCCATGAATCTATCTAACCCTGCCTTGAAGCTGTCAAGGCTGACAGTTGTCACGACCCCTTCTGGAAGTGAATTCCATAAACCAACGACCCTCTGGGTGAAGAAATATTTCCCTTTATTTGTCCTCACTTTCTTAGCTATGAGCTTTAGGGAGTGCCCCCTTATCCTGGTATTGTGTGATAGAGAAAATAATTTTTCTCTATCCACCTTTTCTATCCCATGCATGATTTTATACACTTTTATATACATACGTGTAACAAAGGGCACAAACGTCCTCTGGGCAAAACCAATACATGAATTTCACTAAGTTTTCAGGCATGGAATAACAGAGTTGGAGGTCATCTAGTTCAACCCCCTGCTCAAGCAGGAGAGTTTATACCAATGATGGCAAACCTTTTAGAGACTGAGTGCCCAAACTGCAACCCAAAACCCACTTATGTATCATCGGGTGCCGGGTGGACATCGCCCATTGGGTGAGCGTGGCTAGGGTGGTAACAGCAGACTGGGTGGGACTAAAAAGTTCAATCAATCAATTCCAACTTTGCAAGATCTTTTTTTTTTCATGAGAAGTTGAAATTGGTTGATTAATTGAACCTTTTTTTTGCACCCAGCAGCAGAGGTCTAAAGCGAAAAGGTTTTATAAAACCCAGATGAAGTCCTAAGACTGGGGCAATGGCTCACATGCCCACAGAGAGGGCTCTGTGTGCCACCTGTCACACGCGTGCCATAGGTTCATCACAACATCTGAAAGCAAGTTGTTCCACCAATTAATTGTTCTAACTATCAGGAAATTTCTCCTCAGTTCTAGGTTGTTTCTCTCCTTGATTAGTTTCCATTCATTTCTTCTTGTCTTGCCTTCTGGCTCTTTGGGGAATAGGTTGACCACTTCTTTGTGACAGCCCCTCAAATACTGGAACATTGCTATCACCTCCCGTAGTCCTTCTTTTCATTAGATTAGGCTATGAGATACCTCCCTATTGTCATCACCTGAATCTCCAAGGACTCTCTATTTATAACACTTAAGACCATCTGGAAGCCGTAGAATCTCTTCCTCCATTAAACAGCAATTGACACTGTCAGACATTTCCAAATAGAAACAAACATAATAATATAGAAGGCCGCAGCCAGATTTAATTGTCCCCCTTTTTTCTCTTTCTTACAGGTTTTCTATTAGGTCTGTGCTATTTTAAGATGACCAAACTTTTTTTTTTAAAAAAAGGATAAAATAAAAGGCTGTTGATTAAGGTGAAGAATTCAGGTACATGTCACAAGGGGATAATTGCAGAACTCTCACTAATGAAGTAAAGAAATGGTTAGCTTAGAATCTGCTACTCTACTGCAGGACAAAAGGTCAAATCAGGAGAGTTTAAAGTCCAGTTGGCAATAATTTTATTTACATATTTGGGACCAGGATTTTGGGACAAACAAAGATAACATCAGTAGAAAAATCAGAAATGACTCTCATGATGTAAAAGGAGTGGACGAATGAAGGGGTGGAGTTAAAGGAAGAATCAGCCTAGCATCCCAACATAACCACAAGCAAACTATGTCCTATCTCCTCTTGAATTCCATTGACCCTTACTTAATTCCTAGCAGGATTTGAATCCCACCACTGAGTAGGTTCACCCATGACGGTCCAATTAAACTGATTTAATGCACATTTAATGGTTACCTTAGTTGAGAAGATTCCTATGCATAAGCTCTTTAGCATTAGATCAGTTTAATTGGACCATCACATGTGAACCTACTCAGTGGTGGGATTCAAATAGGTGAACAACTGGTTCTCTGTGTGGATGCCGCTTCTTGAAGTCCATTCTGGGCCTGGGCAACCAAAAATTAGCTACCGGTTCTGCCGAAGTGGTGCAAACTGGCTGAATCCCACCACAGGAAGGAAGGAAGGAAGGAAGGAAGGAAGGAAGGAAGGAAGGAAGGAAGGAAGGAAGGAAGGAAGGAAGGAAGGAAGGAAGGAAGGAGTGGTGGGATTCAAATATGTGAACAGCCAGTTCTCTGCATGGATGCCACTTCTTGAAGTCCATTCTGGGCCTGGGCAACCAAAAATTAGCTACTGGTTCTGCCGAAGTGGTGCAAACTGGCTGAATCCCACCACAGGAAGGAAGGAAGGAAGGAAGGAAGGAAGGAAGGAAGGAAGGAAGGAAGGAAGGAAGGAAGGAAGGAAGGAAGGAAGGAAGGAAGGAGTGGTGGGATTCAAATATGTGAACAGCCAGTTCTCTGCGTGGATGCCGCTTCTTGAAGTCCATTCTGGGCCTGGGCAACCAAAAATTAGCTACCGGTTCTGCCGAAGTGGTGCAAACCGGCTGAATCCCACCACAGGAAGGAAGGAAGGAAGGAAGGAAGGAAGGAAGGAAGGAAGGAAGGAAGGAAGGAAGGAAGGAAGGAAGGAAGGAAGGAGTGGTGGGATTCAAATATGTGAACAGCCAGTTCTCTGCGTGGATGCCACTTCTTGAAGTCCATTCTGGGCCTGGGCAACCAAAAATTAGCTACCGGTTCTGCCGAAGTGGTGCAAACCGGCTGAACCTACTCCTTTACACCTGACACATAGATTATTTTAGATACATCATCTGGATTTGAGTGAAACATAACCAACTTGGAGACAGCTCACATGTTATTCTTATTTTTTTTGAGCTTTAGCAAATTATGTGAATTGTAGTTCAACCAATAAACCACTATTAAATAAACCATACTTAGAATGATGGATGAATGCAGTCATACAAAGAAAGGTAAGTCTTTTGGTGGCCAATCTGACATGCTGGTCATTCCTAATTTCAAGTATGATAATTGGAGGCGTGCTAGAAAGGAAAGGGGGAAAATTCTATCCCTCTTTTTATCCAATTATATTTACTGAGTAGGAAGCCAATTATTCTTATTTATTTATTTTATTATTTTTCTTTACTCTGCAAACCACCCAAAGGCTATATCAGTGTGCATTATATTAAAAAGAAATGATAAAATACATAAAATGTGGATGAATTTACATGGATCAGCAGGATGCACTATAGCAGGGGTGTCAAACTGGTGGCCTGCGGACTGGATGCATCATGTGCAGGCCACACCCACCCCAGCTTCACAAAGGCTAAAAAGTCACGCTACATCACGATACATCATGATACGTCACGTGACGCGATCAACTTTGACACCCATGCACTATAGGAATATACTCCGAAATAAATAGGTATGGATCTGTTTGTAACTTTAGGAATAGTTACAAGCAGATCCATACCTATTTCAGACTCTTTCTGCAAGCCATGCTTTTTTTGATAAATCTCTGGAAATTTGTCTCAAATATGCTTTTTTCTTCAAAAGGCAACTGGACTGTTTTTTTCCTTGAGAAAGAAGAAGAAGAAAAAATGTTTCGCTTCTCATTCCAAGAAGCTTCATCAGTTCTGATGGCAGGGAGGGGCGGCATGGAAGGATAGGTGCTGATGTTGAGACTGGATGGTGGAGGAATGGAAGGATAACTTCTGATAGGATGGTGATGGTGGTGGGGGAAATGGAAAAAATGTATTTTTCTTTGCAGTCATCTGGTCATTAGTACTCTCCCTGAGAGCTCTTGAGGTCACTTGGGGTTCATCTGTGCCCTCATGGTCAACTGAATGAGGGTGCAATTGATTATGGAATATTCTTGGAACTGCTAAAAGGACTGCATTGTAGACAGCAGATAGGTGGTATCTTATTCCTGCCCCTCTGTTGAGGGAGGGGTGTTCAATTCTAACATATCATCCAGTTTTGGTCACCATGATGTAAAAAAGATGTTGAGACTCTGGAAAGAGTACAGAGAAGAGCAACAAAGATGATCAGGTGACTGGAGGCTAAAACATATAAGGAACAGCTGCTGGAATTGGGTATGTCTAGTTTAACGAAGAGAAGGACGAGGGGGGGACATGATAGCAGTCTTCCAGTATCTCAGGGGCTGCCATGAAGAAGAGGGAGTCAAGCTATTCTCCAAGGCGCCTGAAGGCAGGACAAGAAGCAATGGATGGAAATTGATCAAGGAGAGAAGCAACCTAGAACTAAGGAGAAACTTCCTGACAGTTAGAACAATTGACCAATGGAACAACCTGCCTCCAGAAGCGGTGAATGCTCCAACACTGGAAGTTTTTAAGAAGAGACTGGACAGCCATTTGTCTGAAATAATAATAATAATAATAATAATAATAATAATAATAATAATAATAATAATAATAATAATAATAATAATAATAATAATAATAATAATAATAATAATAATAATAATAATAATAATAATTTGGAAGGGACTTTGGAGGTCATCTAGTCCAACCCCCTGCTCAGACAGGAAACCCTATACTATTTCGGACAAATGGCTGTCCAGTCTCTTCTTAAAAACTTCCAGTGTTGGAGCATTCACACTTCTGGAGGCAGGTTGTTCCACTGGTTAATTGTTCTAACTGTCAGGAAGTTTCTCCTTAGTTCTAGGTTGCTTCTCTTCTTGGTTAGTTTCCACCCGTTGCTTCTTGTCCTGCCTTCAGGCGCTTTGGAGAACAGCTTGACTCCTTCTTCTTTGGGGCAGCCCCTGATATACTGGAACCCTGCTATCATGTCCCCCCTCGTCCTTCTCTTCGTTAAACTGGACATATCCAATTCCAGCAACCGTTCCTTATATGCTTTAGCCTCCAGTCCCCTAATCATCTTTGTTGCTCTTCTCTGCACTCTTTCTAGAGTCTCAACATCTTTTTTACATCGTGGTGACCAAAACTGGATGCAGTATTCCAAGTGTGGCCTTACCAAGGCATTGTAAAGTGGTATTAATACTTCATGTGATCTTGATTCTATCCCTCTGTTAATGCAACCTAGTATAGGGTTTCCTGCCTGAGCAGGGGGTTGGACTTGATGACCTCCAAGGTCCCTTCCAACTTTATTATTATGGATCATTATTATTATTTTTCGGCCTCTTTTGTCCCTCTTTCAAACCAATGATCCTCTCTATTCAAAATGTGAATTATGCTGTCTTCAAAAGAGTGGCCTCTATCTTTCAAATGCAGATGGATCACTGAATCCTATCCTGATGGGTTTGATATCCTGCACTTGTGAATGAAGCTCCTTGGATGAGAAGCACAATTTTTTTCTTCTTTTTCTTCTTCCTCAAGGGAAAAAAAAGTCCAGTTTCCTTTTGAAGGAAAAAAAAAAAGCACCTTTGAGACAATTATGATTGGGATGTCGGAGAATCTCCACAAATGCTCTGAATGTTTGCCACTATAGGAAGCATCTCCTATGCAATTCAATTTAGATCGGAATATTAATTAATCAAAATACAGAATATTTTTGAGAAGGAAAAAGAAAGAGCTGCAGGACAGTGAAACAAAAATCTGGGATAAGAGAAGCTGAGACATAGTTTGATAGAAAGCAACCAGGATATATTCCCACAATTTTGAACTTAGCATCTCCTGACACCATTTCAATGGAATTCAGCAACAGAGAGAATATAAAATGAGATGTGTTAAGAGAAAAGTTGCTACAAGACATACTGCATAACTATTATTTTATCTATGTAAATCCCTCTCAGAAGGAGAGAAAAAAGAGATTGACAAAGATACTTGACACAACTGTGTCACGGTTTGGGAAAGAAAAAAAAAAGACTTTTATCTCAGGTTATCTGTCAACAAAAGACTCTCAAATATGAGATATACAACATTAAGTAAATGTGACATTAGGAAGGGTCTAAAAGCTACTCTGAAGCCACTTCAGATATCTTTGTTTCTTTTGTCCTGCAAACAGCTCAGAGAGACTTCTTAAGACAGTTCCTTACAAATTTTGATGCAGAAATATGGATTCGATTGCAACTTAAGTGATTTAGCGGTATGGTTTTTGCCTGTTTTAACCTGGAATGGAATTGTGGTTTAGTGGAGGAGGACAAGATTAGCATTTTCAGCTGCAGAGAACATAAATAAAGGTAGTCCTTGACTTAAAATAGTTCATTAGGTGACCGTTCAAAGTTACAACAGGCACTGGAAAAAAAAGTGACTTTCGGCTGTCGCAAAGATGCTTTTTCAAAAGGCAACTGGACTTCCTTGTTTTTCTTTGAAGAGATTTTGCTTCTCGTCCCAGAAGCTTCTTCCGCTCTGACTGGATGGTTAATAATTCCATCAGAACTGAAGAAGCTTCTTGAATGAGAAGTGAAACATCAAGGCAAAACAAGGAAGTCTGATTGCCTCGTGAAAAAGCATCTTTGGGACAACTAGGAACTAGATCAGAGGTTCCCCAACCTTTTGGACGCCAGGGACCACTTCCATGGGGAGAGGTTTTTCCGTGGACCGGAGGGGGTGTGGTTTTGTGTGCTGCCTGCATCCCACAGATGGGGCTTTGGTTGTTTGTGCGGACTGGTTGCTGGCATGCTGCAGCCCGATCCCGGTCCACTGACCGAGGGTTGGGGACCCCTGAACTAGATGACTGAGAATCTCCAAGGACTTATGTGTTTTATCCCAGCCTATTGCCATCCTTGTTAAAGGCACAAGGACCAAACCCCCACTGATGTAATAGCCTGGAGACTTTCAAACAAAACAAATCCCTTTTAATATGGGTGACAAACCTGTCAAATAGTCCAAAATACAAACAACAAAAACTTAAGTTCAAAGGAAGGAAATAGTCCACAGGAAAAAACAGAAGAGAAGTCTCAAGCAAGACGAACAGACCAGGATTCCAAGAAGCACTTGCAAATGGTTGCCTTCAGCAACCAGCACCGCCCACACCTCCTCCCTTTATTCAGCAGTCCCAAGGCGTTGCCTCTCATTGCCTTCTCCTTTTTCTCTGGAGTTGCCGTATTGACTGCTGCTGATTTTCTCTTGCTAAATGATGCCGTGTGCGAGCATCAATTAGCAAGTCCATCAGGTGTGAGTCCTCCGAGTCTGACTCATTCTCCTCACACAGCTGAGCTTCATCAGGAACACGACTGGAGGGCCCAGGCTCTGCATCAAACCGTGAGTCCTGTAATTCATCCAAGCCTCCCTCTGCCCCTGATGGCCCTTCACATGCCTCCTCCACCTCCTCCTCAGATTCCTCTGACTCAGCTGTTGCGAGCACAGGCTGGCACGGAATCACAACATTATGGCTGTTTTTCACAGTTATGAACTTTGCAGCATCCCCATGATCATGTGATGAAAGTTCAGATGCTTGGCAACTGGTTCGTACTTATGACGGTTGCGATATCCCAAGGTTATGTGTTCTCCTTTTGTGAACTTGCCACTTCACAACTGTGGCAAGAAAGGTCACAAAATGAGGCAAAACTCACTGAACAACAGAAATTTGAGGCTCCATTATGGTCGTCAGCCGAGGACTACCTATGCGTTAAATAGCGTAAAAAGTATTCTTCATGGTGCCACTCAAAATCTCTATAAAGCGTGAACTGTTGAACTCTCCCTAAGGGAAATTCTGAATGTGGCTGCTGTTATTTTCTTTCTTTCTAGTTAATTTCTGGAATTTCTTAGCTTACCCCCTTCCTACTGAGAAGGTAATCTTGGTTCTTTGTAAATTATGCATCCCTCCCCCTCCTTTCTTTCTTTTTTTTTAAACACAGCTGAAATAAAAGATGTTGCTGTCATTGTCAGAAAGAGATGGCACAAACAAATGTCACCTCGAGATTTGACTACTGTAATGCTCTCTACATGGGGCAACATTTGAAGAATGTCCGGAGACTGCAGGTGATTCAGAATGCAGCCGCGCGAGCCATCTTGGGTCTCCCAAGATATGCTCATATCACTCCAGCTCTCCGTGAGCTGCACTGGCTACCAAGTGGTCTCCGAACACAATTCAAAGTGTTGGTTATGACCTATAAAGCCCTTTATGGCAATGGGCCAGGATACTTGCGGGACCGTCTTCTGCCTCACGAATCCCAGCGACCGGTTAGGGCGCATAGGGTTGGCCTCCTACAGGTCCCGTCTGTCAGGCAATGCCATCTGGCGGGGCCTAGGGCAAGGGCCTTCTCCGTTGCTGCCCCAGCCCTCTGGAACCAGCTTCCCTCAGAGGTTCGTACTGCTTTCTCCCTCCTAGCTTTCCGGAAATTGTTAAAGACATATTTATGCCGACAGGCTTGGGGCGTATGAGCTGTGCTCTGCCCCTGGGCCCAGGAATGTCCCTCCATCAGCGACTGTGAGCTGACTGTGCTTGTTTGCTGTATGAATGTGATTGATTTTATTGTATAATTTTATTGTATTGTTTTGTAAGCCGCCCTGGGTCCTAGGAGAAGGGCGGCATATAAGTCTAAGTAATAAATAATAAATAAATAAATAAATAAATAAATAAATAAATAAATAAATAAGAGGTGGAGAAGGAAAAGATGGCATGGGGGCTTGGGAACTGATCAATGTTATGTAACCCCACTAAGTTCTAGCACTGATTTCATGAACTAGTTGGGCAAGGAAACATCTGCAAGGAAACAACCGAGCTCAGAGAGCACCAAGGGCACCACAGTACAACCCTGAACTACGAATATTCTTGTTATTAGTATGTCTTTTCAGTTTCCCATCCACTCCATACATACATAATAGGTTGAAAAATAGTTTTTAATCCCAGAGCTGTAACCATACTAAATGCCACTGTATGGTGCAACCTTGAAGTGCAATATTAGGATCAGTATAGGATGTGTGTATATAATATATGTTCTTATTTGTGGTTTTGACTTGTGTGTAGTGTGCACTGTGGACAACACTTAATTTCATTGTGAATTGTGAGATCTATTCTATTCTATTCTATTCTATTCTATTCTATTCTATTCTATCCTATCCTATCCTATCCTATCCTATCCTATCCTATCCTATCCTATCCTATCCTATCCTATTCTTTCCATTCTATTCATTCCATTCATTCCATTCCATTCCATTCCATTCTATTCTATTCTATTCTATTCTATTCTATTCTATCCTATTCTATCCTATTCTTTCCTATTCTTTCCATCCCATCCCATTCCATTCCATTCCATTCCATTCCATTCCATTCCATTCCATTCCATTCCATTCCATTCCATTCCATTCCATTCCATTCCATTCCATTCTATTCTATTCTATTCTATTCTATTCTATTCTATTCTATTCTATTCTATTCTGTATTTCTATCCCATCCCATCCCATCCCACTCCATTCCATCCCATCCCATCCCATCCCATTCTACTCTATTCTATATTCTAATATTCCTTGGAATCTCAAATAAAATTCCATGGTTGAATGGTGCAAGGAGATTGGATCTCCTTAGTCCTAGTCCAACAGTTTAACTGGGCATAATTTTAATGCTAGACTATATCTTTCTCCAACCTGACCCAAAAAAGATAATATATGTTTGGAAGAAAGGGGATATAATTCTCTTGCATTTTTAAATGGAATTATATAAAAAAAATATTCTTACGGTCTTAGTACCCAATACAAGTTTCATTTAAAAAGAAATAATTCTACTTTTGTATGAATGAGTGGCCCTTGGATTATGCAATGATTTTTCTTGATTTTCCCTATGCTGGATCATGCATTGCATTCATTCTCAAAACAATTACTTTTGCATCGCTGTCATAATACTAGGCTGACATACATTAAGGCTTATATAAAATGAGGATTGCTTGCATAGGAATGCTGGCCATACATTGGAATTAGGACCAGCAACTATTAAACATGGCTAGGAGAGAGGAATAAAATAACATTTTTTAAAAAAAAAAAAGCAGCTGTAATCAATAAAATCAGATCAGTGAAGGAAGGTAAATTCAATTTCAGAATGGGTGCTTGAAAAAAAAGGATTTGATTGTGCCTCTAAAATACACAGTCATTGTATTTCATTGAGTAGCATCACAGTTAATTCATTTGCATGCAGTGTTGTGGCACAAAAGAAATTATTAAAGTAGTTCATAAAATTGAAATGCACGCATTCCCCTTTTGGCAGTAGTCATTTGTCCTATATTGTAGTATGAACATTATGACCTCCTTGGTAAATTGGGATCTTCAATATTCATCTCTCTTTTCCTTCTGTCTTCTTCCAATGTAATTGGTCCATCATTAGGACGTATAATTTCATAACTGAGAGAAAGAGATTCTTTGCACGATGGTTGATCTTTTCTGCCAAATCTCGGGTATTCCATTTTGGGATAAATAAAGAAATTGACAGCTGAGCTTGGGGATAGGGAAGAGAGGAGTGAGCTGGAGGAAAGAAGGAAAGATTTTGTGGGAGAGACCTGAAGAAAAGATCAGGCAATCTTAAGAAAGAGAAGTATGGTAAAGAAACTCAAAATAACCTTAAGGGTTATTTTGCTAAATAAACCCTAAATACTCTAAATAAATAAATAAAATAAATGATAATGATAACCTTAAGTGAGGTTAATCTTACCTTAGCCAGGATTGGCTAGACAAGGTTTAAAGCTGTGATCTCCACCTTTACTGCCTTGGCGGACCAGCGGAGGCCACAGCAGTGGCAGGTTGGTTGAGGAGAGGGGATGGTTTCACACATGCATGCATACATGCATGCCACTTTCACAAATGCATCTTCGTGTGTGCGCACTTGCCAACCTCTTCTGTGGCTTCAACCAGCTGTGGCTCAGCACTGGGCTGTGCACTGGGGATTGGGGACCTCTGATTTAAAGGAAGAATGGAGTGGATAGGATAGGATAGGATAGGATAGGATAGGATAGGATAGGATAGGATAGAATAGAATAGAATAGAATAGAATAGAATAGAATAGAATAGAATAGAATAGAATAGAATAGAATAGAATAGAATAGAATAGAATAGAATAGAACCAAAGACAGGATGTAGGAATAGAATAGAATAGAATAGAATAGAATAGAATAGAATAGAATAGAATAGAATAGAATAGAATAGAATAGAATAGAATAGAATAGAATAGAATAGAATAGAATAGAATAGAATAGAATAGAATAGAATAGAATAGAAGACAGGATGTAGGAATAGAATAGAGTAGAGTAGAGTAGAGTGGAGTGGAGTGGAGTGGAGTGGAGTGGAGTGGAGTGGAGTGGAGTGGAGTGGAGTGGAGTGGAATGGAATGGAATGGAATGGAATGGAATGGACAGATTTTCTAGTCCAATCTTCTGTTCAAGGAGGAGACTCTCTACCCTTCCAGACAAGTGACTGTCCAGTCTCTTCTTGAAAACCTCCAGGGATGGAGCACCACAACTTCCAGAGGCAAGCCGTTCCACTGATTAATTGTTGTCAGTGGTAGTTTTGTAATATCACTTATTGCCTTCCTGCTTATCATTATCTATTTATCTACCTACCTACCTACCTGCCTACCTGCCTGCCTACCTACGCATTTATGTCTGTATTTATTGAGGTCAATGGTGTTTTTCAGCTTATTCTACTTGGCCAGTATTCATTTGGTGTGTTTGTTTTTTTAACGATCTATACAACGATCTATGTAAGAAACAAACAAACAAACAAAAAAACCTCCAACCAGTTGCCCATGCAGTAAACACAGACTACAGCATGGTGTAATGATAAAAATAGCATACTCGGTTTCAAATACTCCTGGATCATGGAAATGAAGGTCCCATTATATTCTCACTGGTCACTCCTCGCTTCGAATAATGTGTTCTTTTCTAGGTTTGGACAAAGTGGAAAAAAGAGTCAAGGGCAAAGATGATTAGATAAATAGACTATCCAGGCAGATAGGAGAAGTTGTATGTAAAACAGATTTATATTTTAAATATTAACTATCAAGGAGCATTGGTGAAACAAAAGAATTCCACTTGTGGGTGGACAGTTGATGGTTTGATCATGTGCCTCATAGTCACATAAAAGTTGGTGTCAACTTTTCGCAACACATAAATAGACTTGGTCTGGCATGACATTTTCCTGTTGGAAAAGCTGTATGTTTTCAGAGTGAGGTCTCAGCTGAAACACCTGGAAAATTCAAAATTCAGCTGAAAACCAAATTTTTTTATTACTATGGAAAGCCTGGAGTAGCTCTGCTCATACTAATCCTTGCCAGCACTGAAGCGGCAGCTGGGAGAGCATTTTTTAAAATCTCCATTCAAGATGGAGCCATTGCATGTTTCCATGCTGCAGACAGGTGTCTGAGAGATCTTTTGGGTACCTTTGAAGGCCTCCAATTTTGAATGTTATGCTACAAAAGTTTTGCTGGCTTTCTGAAAAAGCTCTTTCTCAACCCTGGAGCTTCCTTCTGAGGTTGCTTTCCTTTGCAGTTGCCTTTAATCCTTTCCGTTTGTTTGTTTTTGACTTTGGAAATCTAGGTTTTATACTGGCCTCATACTAGACGGTTTAAGTTCCATTTTCTGGACTGCCCAGAGCATTTGGACTTATGTAGGACAAAGCTGGAGTTAAAAAAAAACTAATCAACAAAAAGAAAGCCGAGAATTTCAATATTCAAATGGCTTCAAAGAATATGATATCAATGTTTTTATCAGGAAGGAAGAAAGGAAGGAAGGAAGGAAGGAAGGAAGGAAGGAAGGAAGGAAGGAAGGAAGGAAGGAAGGAAGGAAGGAAGGAAGGAAGGAAGGAAGGAAATTACAGAATGATAGGGGGAAAAAGGAAGGAAGGTAGGAAGGAAATTACAGAATGATAGAGGAAAAGAGTGGAAGGAAGGAAAATAAATTTCCATTCTGAGGAAAAATATTACCCTTCCGTGATTATACTGGAACTGTCTAAATGATTTTGCAACTGACAATTTTGTTTGAATTGCAAGGAAGCTGTCCTCAGCAGGCCAATTATGAGAAGAAAAATACATTATTAGCTGAGCCAGGCCTTCCCAAGTTATCCCTCCTATATGTAATGAAAAATGGAATTACCTTTCAGATGATAATCCTAGGTGAGGATCAATTTTAATTAAACTGTTATAATGTGAAGCCAAGATCCTAGAGATCAGAGACAATTTAAGCTAGGCATTAGTGTTTTCATTCTCCAAAGTCTGTTTTAAAATTCTTGATTCGTTCATTCGTTCATTTATTCATTCATTCATTCATAAAATCACCCAGTGTGGGAATGGTTTCCATGTATATGTATATGTTTATATGTATATGTATATGTACATATATGTGCACGTATGGGCATGAGTGTGTGTGTGTGTGTGTGTATTCTTCTGAGAGCAGACCTCAGAATTTCATTTTTTATGTGTGCCAGTGTGTTTACGGAAAAAAGTGACAATAAAGGTTGTCTCATATTATATGAATAGATAATGCCAACCCCATTAAAAACAGTAAACCTTGGAATGAAAATAAAACTTATGGAATGTGTGACTTTTCTCAAGATTGTAATTTAGCAGAGAAATGGGGGCTTTCAATTTTCCTGGGGCAACAAATTTTGTACTAGTCAACCAAGGGAATGTTTCCTATTTGTAATTTTCCTGTGCAACGTGAATCCTCTATGTTTCTGCTGATGCACACTCCAAAGAGAGAATTTTGCTATTAACAGCATCAGGGAAAAAATAGCCATCACTAACAAAGAAACAAAAACAGCTTAATTATGTATGCAGTTGTACAATTAAACTAATTGTTCATCTGCTGCAAAAACAGACCCTCATGGCATTCTGTATTATCAATGGGGAACATGATGCTCAATTAATACTATTGTGGAGACCAATGTGCAAGTGATATGAAATGATCAGAGCCATGCAGAAAGCCCTATCTGAATTTTTCTTTGTCATTGTGGTTTGGGAAATAAATGGGTAGGCATAGAACATAGAATAATAGGACTGGAAGACACCTTGAAGATCTTCTAGTCTAAACCCTAGGACCTATACTTATACCATTCCAGACAAATGCTGTCCAGTCTTCAAAACCTCCAGTGATAGAGCACCTACAACTTCTGGAGGCCAGCTGTTCCACTGGTTAATTGTTCTCACTGTCAGGAAACTTCTTCTCTAGGTGGCATCTCTCTTTGATCAGTTGCCTTTTGGTGCTTTGGAAAATAGGTTGACCACCACCTCTCTTCTTTGTGGCAGTCCCTCAAATATTGGAACCCTGCTATCATATCTCCCATGGTCCTTCTTTTTACTAGACTAGTAAAACCCAATTCCTGCAACAATTCTTCATAGGTTTTAGCCCCCAGCCCCCCAATCATCTTTGCTGCTCTTTTCTGCACTCTTTCCAGAGTCTCTTTGTGGATTAGGTCGATCCCCTCTTCTCTGTGACAGCCCCCCTTATTGTATACAGGCAACACCTGACTTATGATCACAACTGAACCCAAAATTTCCATTGCTAAACAGGGCGCTTGTTGAGTGACTTGTGCTCCATTTTGTATTTTTTTTACCACAGTTGTAAGCAAATAGCAACAACACTTAGACTTATATACCGCTTCACAGTGCTTTGCAGCCCTCTCTAAGTGATTTTACAGAGTCAGCCTTTTGCCCTCAACAATCTGGGTCCTCATTTTACTGACCTTGGAAGGAGGGAAGGCTGAGTCAACCTTGAGCCGGTCAGGATCGAACTGCCGAACTGCTGGCAGTCGGGCAGTCAGCAGAAATAGCCTGCAGTACCACATTCTAACCACTGCACCACCAATCACTGCAGTTGTTAAGCGAATCTGTCTTCTCCCATTGACTTTGCTTGTCGGGAAGCAATCACATGACTCTGGGACAGTGCAAATGTCATAAGTACAAGCCAAGTACATGCCAAGCATCTGAATTTTGATCAGGCAACCATGGGGAAGCTGCAACAGTCATAAGTGTAAAAAACAGTCATATGTCACTTTTTTCAATACCGCTGTAAATTCGAAGGGTCACAAAATGAACGGTTGTAGATCAAGGACTATCTATGTGCTAAAATCTTCTGTTTCCACAAAGAAAGAAAGCTAAGATTGCTGGCTATGACAAGGCCTATCGCAGTGATGGCGAACCTTTTAGAGACCGAGTGCCCAAACTGCAACCCAAGACCCACTTATGCATCGTCGGGTGCCGGGTAAGTGTGGCCCATTGGGTGGGCGTGGCCCATTGGGTGGGCGTGGCTGCAGTGGTAACGGCAGACTGGGTGGGACTAAAAAGTTCAATCAATCAATTCCAACTTTGCAAGATCTTTTTTTTCCTGCGAGAAGTTGAAATTGACTGATTGATTGAACCTTTTTTTTTTTGTACACAGTGGCAGAGGCCTAAAGCGAAAAGGTTTTATAAAACCCAGCTGAAGGCCTAGGACTGGGGCGATGGCGATGGCGCGCGTGCCCACAGGGAGGGCTCTGAGTGCCGCCTCTGGCACCCGTGCCATAGGTTCGCCACCAACCAAAAAAAATAAATAACAAAACTGGCAACAGGAGGAACTGTGTGAGCAATAAAGAGGCAGAGAACTGAGTGGTGGGGAAGAAAGCATAAACAGCTCTTTTGTGGAGGGAAACACTTCTCCATCAAGCTAAAGTTTTTCAAAAAAGAAAAGAAAAGAAAGAAAAGGAAAAGGAAGGGACTGAATTGCTTTCTAGAAATTAATCTATTTATAGCTAGAGGCCAAACATATCATACATAATCAGCCTCTGCACTTTCAAAAATAATCAAGTAGATTAATGTCTCCTTTATTAGCCTGAAGTATTTGCAACAGTAGGGCTCATTTACATTGGCCACTTCACAATCCCTCCATAAGAATTCCTTAACACATCCAAATGATACTGCGGGTGGAATTTTCAATGTTTCTAGAGAAAGAGAAAGAGAAAGAGAGAGAGAGAGAGAGAGAGAGAGAGAGAGAGAGAGAGAGAGAGAGGGAGAGGAGAAGAGAAGAGAAGAGAAGAGAAGAGAAGAGAAGAGAAGAGAAGAGAAGAGAAGAGAAGAGAAGAGAAGAGAAGAGAAGAGAAGAGAAGAGAAGAGAAGAGAAGAGAAGGAAAAAAGGGAAGGGAAGGGAAGGGAAGGGAAGGGGAAGGGGAAGGGGAAGAGGAGGAGGGGGAGGGGCAGGAGGAGAAAAGGAAGGAAAGGAAAGGAAAGGAAGGAAAGGAAAGGAAAGGAAAGGAAAGGAAAGGAAAAGAAAGGGAAGGGAAGGGGAAGAGAAGGGAAGGGAAAGGAAGGGGAAGGGGCAAGGGAAGGGAAGGCTGTGTGTGTGTGAGGGAGACAGAGACAGAGAGAGAGAGGCAGAGAGAGGCAGAGAGAGAGGCAGAGAGAGAGAAAGAGAGAGAGAGAGAGAGGCAGAGAGAGAGAGAGGCAGAGAAAGAGAGAGACGGAGGGAGGCAGAGAGAGAGAGAGAGAGAGAGAGAGAGAGGCAGAGAGAGAGAGAGAGAGAGAGAGAGAGAGAGAGAGAGAGAGAGAGAGAGAGAGAGAGAGAGAGAGAGCAGGGCAAGATTAGAAAACAGAGCTGCAGAGGCTGCAGAGTGATGGTACACCACCCGACCCCAACAAAAAAAAACAGGTACTTAATCTAGACTGATAATCCCTAATGGGATCAGGATTTCCATTGCTAAGCATTGTGGTCGTTAAATGAGTTGCATCTGATTTTATGACCTTTTTGCCGGGGTTATTAAATGAATCACTACAGTTGTTCCATGAGTCACGTGGCCATTAAGTGAATCCAACTCTCCCCCTTGGTTTTGCTGGTTAAAAGCCAGATTGGAAGGTCACAAATGGCGATCACGTGACCATGGGATGCTGCTACCGTCATAAATATATGTGCCAGGTGCTAGGCACCTGAATTTTGATCACATGCCTCTGGGGATGCCGTGACGGTCGTAAGTGTGAGGACCAATTGTAATCCACATTCTCAGGGCCGCTGTCACTCTGAACAGTCGCTGGACAAATGATTGCCACTTGTTAATTTCCTGTACAACAATCACACCATTTTGCATTAATACCAGAAAGCTTGGACCTGTTTCCAAGAAGGAATTAGTCAAGAAATTATAAAGCCTGAGATTCAAACTTTTTCAGATGGGGAAAAAATAAAAAAAACCTTTCAGGTAATTGGAGGACCGATAATTTTTGCAACCCGTCTTGCAATCGCCTTGCTTGTAATCTGAACCCACTGGTTCAGATTCCAGTTTCTAAACCGACAGAAAACAAAATAGCTCCATTATCTTTGCGACAGCCCTTCCAATATTTGAAGACAGGTATCATGTCACCGCTTAATCCTCTCTCCTCCAGGACAAATAGCGCGTCAGTCAACTTATCGTTATCATCCAAAGCTAATGCTGTAGTGAAACTTAAAGCTTTACCAAGAAATGGCACCCCAATTCTGTGCAACTCTTTGCAGGTGGAGAAATCAAGGTGGCAATTTTCAGCTTCTTTTCTCCCAATGAAGAGAGAAATTCTTTTTTTTTAAAAGAAAGAAAGAAAGAAAAAAAAAAGAATGTTCACCACTGTAGGGGTCTACTTTTTTTTTTTTTTAACAAGTGATGATAAAAATCTAAATCAAAATCCCAGCAGGTTGCTAAGCCCAGTGGCTAGAAAAGGATGCTTTGAGAAGAGGTAGCACTTTTTTTCCCAGAGACATTGCAGATATTTTTTCTTTCTTTCTTTCTTCTTCTTTCTTTCTTTCTTTCTTTCTTTCTTTCTTTCTTTCTTTCTTTCTTTCTTTCTCTCTTTCTTCCTTCATTTTTGTCTTTCTTTCTCTTTCTTTCTTTCTCTCTCTCTTTCTTCCTTCCTTCCTTCATTTTTGTCTTTCTTTCTTTCTTTCTTTCTTTCTTTCTTTCTTTCTTTCTTTCTTTCTTTCTTTCTTTCTTTCTTTCTTTCTTTCTTTCTTTCTTTCTTCCTTCCTTCCTTCCTTCCTCCTTTCCTTTCCTTTACTTTCCTTTTTTTAAAAAAGGCAATGCATACCAAAAAAAAAGATGCCCCAAAGTATCTAAGCTCCTTGGTAAATTCGAATTATTTTATTATTTATTATTATTATTATTATTATTATTTTGGATTTATATGCCGCTCCTCTCCGAAGACTCGGAGCGGCTCACAACATATACATAAAACAACGTCAATCTAAATCCAAACAACAAAAAATTAAAAATAACACCCCACACATATTCATCAGTCACACAACAATCCACAATCATCCCCAGGCCTGCCAGCAGAGATAGGTTTTAAGACTCTTTCAGAAGGCCGGGAGAGTGGGGGAAACGCGGACTTCAGGAGGCAGTTGGTTCCAGAGGGTGGGTACCACAACAGAGAAGGCCCTCCCGCTAGGACCCGCCAGACGACATTGTTTCGCTGACGGGACCCGGAGGAGGCCGACCCTGTGCGCTCTCACCGGTCGTAGAGAAGTATGCGGCAGAAGACGGTCCCGTAAGTAAGAATTAATGTTGACATCAAGTGTGGAATCCATATGTTCTTTTAAATCACCCTGAAAATGTTTCTGTTCCTCCAGCTTAAGAAATGCCTTTTCTCATATCCTAACTTCAAAACACACACATCAAGGTCAAAGCTTAAGGCAAGAGTTTAGAGTCCCTAACACAACAGACCAGTTCACACACATCCCCCCCCCAGGGAAAATAATGAAAGAGATTGTAGGGGGAAAATCAGTTGGTTTATCCTTGAGAAGAGAAATTATTGTTTTCTTCCCTCAGCTGATTGGATGTCAACTAGAAGGAGGTCAAGACTTCTCTTGTTCCAGGGTGCAGGGCATGGACTAATGGTTTTAAATTACAGATGCTGGATGATAGAAAATAATTGTCATTTTTTTTTACAGCCCTTATCAATAAACTACAGCTTTCAATAGAAGAGGATATCAAGGATCAGTTGTGCAGTTCTTGGTGCTGTCTGAGCTGGGTTGTTCTCTTGCAGACGTTTCATGACCCAACTAGGTAAGCTCATCAGTGCTAAAAGGGAGTAGGGTTTGCTCTCTGTTTTTAGGTTTCCTGTGGAATTAATGTTTTGGTCTGGTGGACCGGGTAAACCTGCCATCTATTTTGGGAGCCTGGCTGGCCTTCACCTCCCCACTTTCTTATACCACAATGAATTAGGGAAGGATTTGCCTGAAATGGTTAATTATTTGCCTTGCTTCCCAAGTCTTTATAGAAGGTTTCAACCTTCTTTCCCTAGGTAATGATTCTTGCATATGTTTGTCAAGGTCACTCTCTACGGTTGTGCAGGGACTAGCTGAAATTTGTAATCTATTAGATCAGACATGTCAAACTCGCAATGTCACGTCGCGCAACGTATTGGGACTGTTTTGCCATTGCTGGCAATGGAGTGGGTGCGGCTTCTACATGATGTGTCCAGCCCTGGGCCAGTAGTTTGACACCCCAGTATTAGATTCTTAGTGTTTTCTCAGTTTGGTTGGGTTAAGGTTAGGGTTAGGGTTAGGGGTTGGGTTAAGGTTAGGGATTTGGTTAAGGTTAGGGATTGGGTTAGGGTTAGGGATTGGGGTAGGGTTAGGGTTAGAATTAGGGGTTGGGTTAAGGTTAGAATTAGGGGTTAGGTTAGAGTTAGAATTAGGGGTTGGGTTAGAGTTAGAGTTAGGGGTAGGGTTAGAGTTAGAGTTAGGGGTTGGGTTAGAGTTAGGGTTAGGGTTAGGGTTAGGGGTTAGGGTTAGGGTTAGGGTTAGGGGTTGGGTTAGAGTTAGAGTTAGGGGTAGGGTTAGAGTTAGAGTTAGAGTTAGAATTAGGAGTTGGATTAGGGTTAGAATTAGGGTTAGGGTTAGGGTTAGGGGTTAGGGTTAGGGTTAGAGTTAGGGGTTGGGTTAGAGTTAGGGTTAGAGTTAGGGGTAGGGTTAGAGTTAGGGGTAGGGTTAGAGTTAGGGGTAGGGTTAGAGTTAGAATTAGGGATTGTGTTAGGGTTAGAATTAGGGGTTGGGATAGGGTTAGAATTAGGGGTTGGGATAGGGTTAGAATTAGGGGTTGGGTTAGGGTTAGAATTAGGGGTTAGGTTAGAATTAGAATGAGGGGTTGGGTTAGAGTTAGAGTTAGGGGTAGGGTTAGAATTAGGGGTGAGGTTAGAATTAGAATTAGGGGTTGGGTTAGAGTTAGAGTTAGAGTTAGGGGTAGGGTTAGAGTTAGAGTTAGGGGTAGGGTTAGAGTTAGGGGTTAGGGGTTAGGTTAGAATTAGAATTAGGGGTTGGGTTAGAGTTAGGGTTAGGGTTAGAATTAGGGGTTAGGTTAGAATTAGAATTAGGGGTTGGGTTAGAGTTAGGGGTAGGGGTAGGGTTAGAGTTAGAGTTAGGGGTTGGGTTAGAGTTAGAGTTAGGGGTAGGGTTAGAGTTAGAGTTAGGGGTTAGGGGTTAGGGGTTAGGGGTTAGGGGTTAGGTTAGAATTAGAATTAGGGGTTGGGTTAGAGTTAGGGTTAGGGTTAGAATTAGGGGTTAGGTTAGAATTAGAATTAGGGGTTGGGTTAGAGTTAGAGTTAGGGGTAGGGTTAGAGTTAGAGTTAGGGGTTGGGTTAGGGTTAGAGTTAGAGTTAGGGATTGGATTAGGGTTAGAATTAGGGGTTGGGATAGGGTTAGAATTAGGGGTTGGGTTAGGGTTAGAATTAGGGGTTGGGATAGGGTTAGAGTTAGGGGATGGGTTAGGGTTCGGGTTAAGCCATGTGTTAGACTTCTTTTCCTGCAGACTTTTCATGATCAGGCTAAGTAACAATATAATGCCTAATTCCTTCCTTCCTTCCTCCTTATCTTTTAATTCTAAATTATTATGGCTTGCCATACTGCCAGATGTTCATTATTGTTATTGTTTATTGTTTAAATATTTTACTGGCTTTTATTGTTTTAATGGTCTATTGGCTTTTAGTGTTTGTAAGCAAAGCTGGCTGAGGAATTCTGGGAGTTGAAGTCCACAAGTCTTAAAGTTGCCAAGGTTGAGAACCCCTGCTCTACTATGTCAGCTGTCTGATCAGTATGATTTAATTGGGATTCCTGCAATAAAGAAGAAGTGGACTTCATGGTCTAAATCCATAAGTCAACCATGGGTCTGCAGAATTCTGGGAGCTGAAGTTCCATAAATCTTAAAGTTGCTGAGATTGAGAAATATCAGCCTAAATACAGCCTTCCTATTCTACAACTATAGATCAAACTTTGAGTGATCATCTGCACAACAGATTTTTTTTTTGTCTTTGTAGGAAAGATATTTGGCAAGCCAACTCCACAGTGTCAACTGCACTACTGTTTTTTTTAGTCTTTAATTTTATTAGTTTTATAATTATAACAGAACAAAAAATAGTTACTACAATAAAATTGTGTATAGTATACAAATATCATAAGGCACCTTACCAACCACATCCCCCTCTACCTCTCCCTTTCAACTTCTATCCCCCACTTTCTCTACCTCCCTTACTCTCCTCGTTCCTCCTACAACTCCCTACTTCCCTTCTCCTTCACTCCTCAGACTCCTCCTCCTCCTCAAATGTGGTTCCAAGGTGCCGCTGAAACAATCCATATCTAAACTTATATAACACAATTAAATATCAGATATTACAAATAATAAGATTATGAATCCCCCCAACCACCCCCCGACTTCCCAGAGTGAATACAGGGTAGAAACACAAGAAAACCCACTAAATTACCCCAAAATATTATTTAGAACCTATTGAAAGTACTATATTTTACAACCTAACAGATAAGTATTTAATTATATGCTAAATACAATTTCTTAAAATGATATCTCCCTTGTATATAGTCTATCCATCTTTTCCAATCCATCATATATTTCTCATTTGAATGGTCCTTCAAATATGCAGAGATTTTGGCCATTTCTGCCATATTTATTACTTTCAAAATCCATTCTTCAATAGATGGTAATTCTGGCTTCTTCCAATATTGTCCCACCAACAATCTTGCTGCTGTAATCAAATTCAAGATTAAATTTGTCTCTCTGGTGGTACAGTCTTTTATAATACCAAGCAAAAACATCTGTGGTAAAAATTCAATACGTTTTTTCAAGATATTTTGAAGAATCCACCATATTTTTATCCAAAAAGCCTTAATTTTTTTACAAGTCCACCATACATGAAAATAAGTAGCATCCGTACTATCACACCTCCAGCACTTAGCTTGTAAATTAGGATACATACATGATAATTTTTTGGGTCCAGATGCCACCTGTAGAACATTTTATAAAAATTTTCTCTTAAATGAGTTGCTCGTGTAAATTTTACATTTTTCACCCAGATCCTTTCCCAAGTATCCATCATGACTGGTTGTCCAAAATTTTGTCCCCATTTTATCATACAATCCTTAACCAACTCAGTTTCAGAATCAATTTCTATCAATGCATTATACAATCTTTTAATGTGCATGGGCCTTTGATCTATTACTTGTTTAATTAAATTTTCATCTGTTGAAGATAGGCCCATCTTAAAGTCTTTTTTCCATCTAGACTCCAATTGTGCATATGGAAACCAAGTATAAACAATTCCTTCATCCCTTAACATATTCAAAGACTTCAGTACTGGCAAATTCCCTTCTTTAATTAGGAGTTTCTCATAAGGCACCACATCTAAAACTTGTGATCTATTTATATTCTCTACTGCGTGTCTGGGAACTGTCCAAAGAGGAATCTTTGCATTTAATTTATACTGATACTTTTTCCAGACACGCAGCAGAGCGCTTCTCAATATGTGCTCTTTTGAAGCTCCTATCCACCTTTTTATCATAAACCAGATATGCATGCCAACCGTATAATAAGCCGTACCCTTCGATATTCAATATTCTATCATTGGTTAAATTAATCCAATCACTTATCGCTACTAAGGCAGCAGCATGATAGTACAATTTAAAATTGGGCATTTTCAAACCACCTCTTTCCCTTATATCCTGAATAATTTTTAATTTAATCCTCAGTTTCTTGCCATTCCAGACAAATCTATTAATACCCTTCTGCCACTCATCCAAATTTGCATCTTTCTAAAGTATAGGTAGCATTTGAAAAAGAAATAAAAATTTTGGCAATACATTCATTTTAACTGCTGCTATCCTACCCAACAAAGATAATTGTAATTTAGCCCATTTATCCAATTCTATTTGAATCTTATTCCACAAGACTTGGTAATTGTTTTTATATAATTTCCCATTAGAAGCTTCAATATCAATTCCTAAATATTTAACTTTCTTAACTATTTCACAACCTGTTATTCTTTCCAAGTCTTGTTTTAAATTACCATCCAAATTTTTTGCTAACATTTTTGTCTTAGATATGTTTAGTTTAAAACCCGATACCCTACCATAATTTTTAATTAACTCCATCAAAATCTGTACTGACTGCTTTGGTTGAGACAATGTCACAAGCAGGTCATCAGCAAAAGCACATAATGTATAATCATGTTGTCTAATCTGTATACCTTTTAAATCATCTACTGCTCTTATCTTATTCAATAAGACCTCTAACGTTAAAATAAACAACAATGGAGATAAAGGACATCCCTGTCTAGTACCTTTCTCTATCTTAAATGAATCTGTTAAGTGCCCATTCACAATAATCTGACCTGTTTGTTTCTGATAAACAGCCAATATGGAATTAATAAACTGGTCCCCCATTCCCATCCTAACTATTAACTTTTTCAAAAACAACCAGTTCAGTCTATCAAAAGCTTTTTCCGCGTCCAAAAACATAAGAACTGCAGGTACCTGGATATGCTTGTCCAAATATTCTAATATATTAATAAGTTGTCTAACATTAGTTTTCATCTGTCTCCCTTGCAAAAAGCCAGTTTGATCTGAATGAATTATTGTTTGTAAGACTTTCATTAGTCTGTTAGCCAAAATTTTAGCAAAAATCTTATAATCCGTATTCAACAATGAAATAGGTCTAAAAAGTCCAATTATTTTATAATTTAGTAAAAAAATCAATAAATAAATCAAGTCCAAATAGTCTCTCAAACAAGTCTTGAAAAGAAAAGAAAAAAAGTTCCGTTTCAATTTCTCAGTGGAATAAACACTTTCATCTTTCACTTTCACTCAGCAGAAAAAGCAAACGCCATCTTAAAAAGGTTATGTTGATTCAAAAAAGTTTGTAGATACAAAGGCAGAAACAAAGTAACAATATACTTGCAGTACTCAGAAGGCTCCTGTATCCATTCCGTCTGAATAAAGCCTTTATTATTCTTCCTGAAAGAACAGAGGCGGTCGCAACGTCTAATTCTGTCAGCCGACAGAAGCGTTTCTGAACAGGAGCTTTTCAAGAGCCTGGGGAGCACACCTTCTCTGCCCCTGAAAATTTAATCCAGGGGTCTTGGAAGGGCTCAACCCGGCTCTTAATGCTCTACTCCCCCTCTTTGCCCGAGGGGGAGTTTTTCCGCCGCAACAAACAGCTGATGAGCGCTGTTGTTGACGGCTATACTGATTCAGAGACCGGAGCCTCACATTAGAGGCTCCATCGACGAGGCGGAGCTTGAGAAGGGCGGAAGTGGAAAAAAATTTTTTTTTTTTTTTAGTTTCTCTTTCTTTGTTTCAATTATGACTACAAGACAAAAGGCAGCTGCTAAGGCGGCTATGCCCTCTCCAGGACAGCTTGTCAAATCACAGTCTGCTCCTTTAGAATCTCAAGAACCTGCACAGTCCTCACAAATGCTTACAGTGAAAGATCTACAGTCGGCTTTAACAGATGTAATATCTTTTTTTAATGATAGGTTTGATAAATTGGAAGATAAATTTGATGTGAAAATAGAGGAAAAGATGGTTGAGCAGAAAAAAGACTTTAAAGCTATGATAGAAGCCTCTAATCAGGAGATGAGAGAAGATATTGTAGACGCTATCAAGGGTGTTTGGGACTATACTATTGTTGTTGAAGAGAAATTAGAGAATGCTGAGCAACATTTTGAAGAAAAATTAGAAGAAATTAGAAGCGATGTTCAAGATCAAGCTACTTTGACACAATATCATCAGATGCAGTTTGCGGTTAGAATTAGGGGATTTAGAGATGTATTAAATGAGAACCAAGAAGATTTAAGAAAAACTTTTTCTGAAGCTTTAGCAAAATTTTTGGATGATTCAGTTGAGAATGTGGCCTGGCAGATTGAACGACTGTTCAGAGTGAACTCACGCATTGCAGCACAGAGGAATTTGCCTAGAGATATTGTGATATATTTTAATACAAGAAAATATAGAAATTGGGTTCTATCTATAGCCTATAATAAACAACTGAGTGTTGCTGGTCAAGATGTACAGGTTTTGAAAGAGATACCTCCTAAGATGTTGAGATCAAGGAAAGATTACGCCTTTTTGACGGAGGAGCTTAAAAGAAGAGAAATACAATATAGATGGGAGGTACCAACTGGACTTTCTTTACTTTTCAAAAATAAAAGATACCGTTTGTTTACTGTAGCTAAAGCGAAAGATTTCTTTGAGAATATATTGATGGCTGATAGATCTACCTCCCCAAAACCTAAGGGGGCAATGTTGGTTAAAGACCTAGAATTATTGCAATCTGCGGAACTTCAACAACCTCGACTAATTTCATCGGTTCTTTTGGATAAAGCAGTTGAGCAACCAGTGCAGTCAAATGATATCTTTCAACCTTTGGCACTAGACAAGCCTAAAGATCCAAGGCGTGTACGGGAACCTACTAAAGCTATTGAACAAAGAGAAAAAACACAACCAACTCAAACCAAGCAAACTGATCTGACATCTATGGAAGCCATGGGAGCAAGACCCAAGAGGCAGGAAGAAGTGGAATGGTCTTTGCAGAAGCTTTCACGTAAAGGCCATGTCAAATAAGTATTTGACGTGGAATGTTAATGGTTTAAATTCTCCACAAAAAAGGAAGAAGATATTTCATTATTTGAAGCAATGTAAAAATGATGTAATCTGTCTACAAGAAACTCACATTAGATTTTCAGACCAGAAATACTTGATTAATAATAAGCTGGGTACACACTTTGTGGCATCATCTTTAGATAAAAAAAATGGAATTGTTATTTATGTTAAAAATAATATAAAAGCTAAGTTATTAGAAGCAGATACTCAAGGTAGATTTTTAGCTATAGAAATTTTACTGGATGGGAAGAAAGTTCTCTTGATGGGTATATATGCTCCAAACCAAAAACAAGGCATGTTTTATAAATCATTACACAAAAAGTTATTAGAGTTGGACTATAGATCTTGTATTTTAATGGGAGACTGGAATGGAATCCTTGATGCTGGTTTGGACAAGAAAAAGATTTCATTAGTTTCTCAATCGCGTTCAATTTTACCTAAATCTTTCTTTGATATTAAAGATGATTTTAATTTGTTTGATATTTGGAGAGAAAGACATGGTAGGGATCAAGAGTTTACTTTTTTCTCTGACAGACATCAATCATTTTCTAGAATTGATTTTATTTTAACTACTAGTGATTTTATGTTAAATTTAAAGAAAGTTAAAATTCTACCTAATGTATTGTCTGACCACAATCCAGTTATGATGGAATTAAGGTCTGGCCAATTTTTACGTAGATCCTGGAGACTTAATGAAAATCTGTTTAATTATGAAATGTATGTGCAAGAATGTAAAAAGGCTATCAAGGAATTTTTTAGGTTAAACAAGAATGTAGGTTTACCAATAGAAGTGGTGTGGGACTCTAGTAAGGCCCATATGCGTGGAATATTAATTGAACTGAATGCTAGGCATAGACGTAAACAGGAGGAAAAGAGGCGAGTTTTAGAAGCGGAAATAAGAAAGAAAGAGTTATTATTAATTGATAAACCAGATGATAGTGACATTAAAGAAGGGATAAAGGTTTTACGGAAACAATTTGATATTTTGATGACCGACCAGGTTGCCAGGAATATACAATATGCTAAACATAATACTTTTTTTAATGCTAATAAACCTGGCAGATGGTTGGCTTATACATTAAGGAAAAAACAAAAATCCCGTTTAATTGAGAAGGTTGAATATAAAGGGCAAGAAGTATTTCATCAAGAAACTATTAAGAAGGCTTTTCTAGAGTTCTACACCAAATTGTATGCTGAAGAAAAAGTTCAAGAGAAAGAGATAGATGCCTTTTTACAAAATCAAAATGTTTCCGAAATTACTTTGGAACAAAGAGATAGATTAAATGCTTTGATTAGGCCAGAAGAAATTATTGATGCAATTAAGCAATTGAAATTGGGAAAATCTCCAGGTACTGATGGTTTTACCACGATTTATTATAGGTGTTTACAGGAGGAAATGGTGGAACATATGAGGGAGTTATTTGTGAATATACAAGAGGGTGGTCGGGTTCCACCCTCCTGGAAAACGGCTAATGTATGTTTGATTCCTAAAGAGGGTAAAGATAATGTTCAAGTAGAAAATTTTAGACCTATTTCCTTGTTGAATACGGATTATAAGATTTTTGCCAAAATTTTGGCTAATAGATTAATGACAGTTTTGACACAGAGGATTCACCCGGATCAAACTGGTTTTTTACAAGGGAGACAGATGAAAACCAATGTTAGACAACTTGTTAACATATTGGAATATTTGGATAAACATATCCAAGTACCAGCTGTTTTAATGTTTTTAGATGCAGAAAAAGCTTTTGATAGACTGAATTGGACGTTTCTGCAAAGGCTTGTGGTAAGGATGGGAATGGGGGACCAGTTTATTAATTCTATATCAGCTATATATCAGAAACAAACAGGACAGATTATAGTGAATGGACAATTAACAGATTCATTTAATATAGAAAAGGGTACTAGGCAGGGTTGTCCCTTATCCCCTTTATTGTTTGTTTTAACCTTAGAGGTACTATTGAATAGGATTAGAGCATCAGAGGAATTAAGGGGGGTACAAATTAGACAACATGATTATAGATTATGTGCCTTTGCAGACGACTTACTTGTGATGCTAACTCAGCCAATACAATCGGTTCAGAGTTTGATGGAAATTATTCAAAATTATGGAAAAGTTTCAGGTTTTAAACTAAATTTATCCAAGACAAAGATGTTGGTTAAAAATGTTGATAACAAATTAAAACAAGATTTGGAAAGAATAACGGGATGCGAGATAGTTAAAAAAGTTAAATATTTAGGAATTTATATAGAAGCTTCAAATGGTAAATTATATAAGAATAATTATGAACTTTTATGGTGTAAAGTACAAAAAGAATTGGAGAATTGGAAAAAACTACAATTATCCATGTTGGGCAGAATAGCCGCTATTAAAATGAATGTATTGCCGAAATTTTTATTTTTATTTCAAATGTTACCAATACTTAAAAAGGATGGAAATCTCGATGAATGGCAGAAAGGTATAAACAAATTCATTTGGGATGGCAAGAAACCAAGGGTTAAATTTAAAATTATTCAAGACACAAGAGAGAGAGGTGGTTTGAAAGTGCCTAATTTTAAATTATATTATTATGCAGCAGTTCTAGTGGTTATAAGTGATTGGATTAACTTAACAAATGAAAGAATATTAAATATAGAAGGATATGGGTTAGTATATGGGCTCCACGCGTATTTAGTTTATGACAAAAAATTGGATAGGAGTTTTAAAGAACATATAATAAGAAACTCTGTCTTGCGAGTCTGGAAAAAGTATTATTATAAGTTAAATGGTAAAATTCCTTTATGGACAGTTCCCAGACACGCAATACAGAGTATAGGTATACAACAAATTCAAGACGTGGTGCCCTATGATAAACTTTTAAATAAAGAAGGGAATAGCATAGAACTGAAATCATTAGATAAATTAAGGGAGGAAGGTATAGCTCATAATTGGTTTTATCATGCACAACTTCAAGCCAGATGGCAAAAAGATGTCAAGATGGGTTTTTCTTTAAAGGATGATGAAAAATTAATTATACAAATTAGAGATCAAAGAAAGATGCATATTAAAAGAATATATGATGCTTTAATTGAAATTGATTCTGGAACTGAATTAATTAAAGACTGTATGATTAAATGGGAAGGTAACTTCGGCCACCCAATTATGATGGAAACTTGGAAAAGAATATGGGTGAAAAATGTTAAATTTACACAAGCTCAGCATCTAAGAGAAAATTTTTATAAAATGTTTTACAGATGGCATTTAGATCCCAAAAAATTATCGTTTATGTATCCAAATTTGCAACCCAAATGTTGGCGATGTGACTCTATGGACGCTACTTACTTTCACATTTGGTGGTCTTGCAAAAAAATTAAGGCTTTTTGGATAAAAATATGGTGGATTCTTCAAAATATTTTGAAAAAGCGTATTGAGTTTGTACCACAGTTGTTTTTGTTGGGTATTACAAAGGATTGTTCCACCACAGAGACTAAGCTGATTTTGAACTTGATTACTGCTGCAAGACTGTTGGTGGGACAATATTGGAAGTCATCTGAAATACCATCTATTGAAGAATGGACATTAAAAGTTACCCATCTTGTGGAGATGGCCAAGATTTCGGCATACCTGAAGAACCACTCAAATGAAACGTTTTTGATGGACTGGAAGAAATGGATTGATTATATGCAAAAGAAATATCAGTTGAAAGAATTAGATTTGATATATAGTTAAATAGTTTAATATAGTAGTTTAGTGAGGTTTCTTGTGTTTTTACCCTGTATTCATTCTGGGAAGTCGGGGGGGGGAGGGGGGAGGGAGATAATATACGTTAGCTTATGTTTCTCAACTGTAGTTGGGGGCTTAGGGATTAGATAATTTTTGTAGGATGCTCGGTAGAATTGCAGCTAGTGTTTTGGATGGCGAGGAGGAGGAGCGAAAATACAAGAGGAGTGGGCTGGTGGAGGGTGTTCTGGAGGGGGGTTCCGAGCAGTTCTTTGTATTGTTTATTTTTATTATGTAATTTGTTTGTTTTCAGTTGAGTTAATAGGTTACTATGTTATAATTGTTAAAAGTTTTTTATAAAAAATTTTAATAAAAAAATTATTAAAAAAAAAAAAACAATGAAATAGGTCTAAAGTTTTCTGGTTGAACATTATCTCTTCCCTCTTTAGGAATTAAAGAAACATAAGCCGTTTTCCACGAAGGTGGAACCTGACCACCCTCCTGTATATTGACAAACAGCTCTCTAAGGGGTGCCACCATTTCCATTTGAAGATGCTTATAATAAGCTGCCGTTAAACCATCCGCCCCAGGAGATTTTCCCATTTTCAATTGTTTAATCACTGAAATTATTTCATCTGATGTAATTAATCTATTTAGGCTATCTCTTTGTTCACTAGTAATTGTCAATACATTCTCCTTTTGCAAAAAAAGATCTATCTCACTCCCTTGTATCTTATCAACTGCACTACTGTTATATTTGCCAAAAGACAAAAATTTTCACCAGAGTTGATTTTTTTTAAAACCATCTCCAGTCTACTCAGCAAATCAGCTGAGGACAGAACAAACATCACTCACTCTTTCCACGCCAGAGAATTTGATGTGACCCATTTATGAAGCCAACTATGATCACCCCACAAGGGTTTTGATCCTGTTTCTTGTGTGCAGTTCCCAATTGCTGGGGTTTGATGATGATTAAGATAATGATACCATGACACATAAGCTCTCACAGGGAATTACTATGATGGCATGGTGGAAGGGCTTGGTAGCTTCAGGGATAATGAGGGTGATGTTGGAAGGAACATGACCTCTCAGAAGCTTCTGCCCAGCTGAGAAGGTCAAAAGTGGAGTCTGAAGCTAAGAATAATCCACAACAGGGATGAGGACAGCTAAAAGGGATACACATCCAACTAAAAGGAACTCATAAATCAAAAGACAGCAAGAGCAATTCTGGACTTGTGGGTAGGTTAAACCCCATATGTCTCTATGAAGTTATCAGGAGTCAAAAGCAAATGAGATTTAACTTACTTTTAATTGAATAATGAGGCTGTTCTTTGCCAGCTGCTCCTGAAAGTTTGTTTTGTGTTCGGTGGATTTTATCATAATTTCATCCTGTCTTTTGCTCACTTTGCTGCCTTCCTGGTAATCTATTGCTTCACTCAGGTTTATGGTTTGTTACATGATAAAATGTAATGGCTTTTTTTATTGGGCTTTGTTTTCTAAGCCACCTTAATCATTTTGCACATGAACTGAAAAGGAAAATGGAGTTAGGAACATAGAAATTTAAGAAGCTACTTAATGCCAAGTTGGTTCATGGTTTTGCTGGGCTCAATATTGCATAATACCTTAGGACTTAAGCAGAGCTTCATAATTTTCAGCAGAATCCCTATTTTCCATGGAGATCTAAATTCTCTGACCCAAGAGAAATGTGATGAAGAAAGAAATGAATACATAAGCCAACAGGAGAGAAAACTGGTAGTAAGAGTCTAAGTGCCATAGATACTTCAAATTTAAAACCTAAATGAGTGAACTCTCATCATACTATATTGCATGTATGTGTTTGTATGTAAGCCCAGACGTATATGTATGCATTCATATTCATGTTAAATTTGTGTGTCTCAGAAAACGTCTTCAGCTCCCAAGAAGCCTTGGCCAGGGATTTGGGTGGATCCAAATTCCTTCCCCTAATCTACTGCATAATTCTGGTAGCTATAAGATGGGATGCAAGGAAAATGTACTTTCTTGAGCTCTTGGGGCAAGGCAAATATCTAAATGTAAAACATTAATAAGGAAGCAAGCACCTATAGGTAGATATTGTGAAAAATGGGGATAGATTGGGACATATGTTGTGAGCCGCCCTGAGTTCTCCGGAATAGGGCGGCATAGAAATTAAATAATAATAATAATAATAATAATAATAATAATAATAATAATAATAATAATAATAATAATAATAATAATAATAATAATAATAATAATATTTGTACTGTATGATCAGAACTGTTTTTTCCTGTGCAGAATGCAGAAAAGAGCAACAAAGGTGATTAGTGGACTGGAGGCTAAAACATATAAGGAACAGTTGCTGGAATTGGATATGTCTAGTTTAACAGAGAGAAGGACAAGGGGGGGACATGATAGCAGTGCTCCAATATCTCAGGGGTTGCCCCAGAGAAGAGGGAGTCAAGCTATTTTCCAAGGCAGGACAAGAAGCAACGGATGGAAACTAAATCAAGGAGAGAAGCAACCTAGAACTAAGGAGAAACTTCCAGACAGTGAGAACAATTAACCAGTGGAACAACCTGCCTCCAGAAGCGGTGAATGCTCCAACACTGGAAGTGTTTAAGAAGAGACTGGACAGCCATTTGTCTGAAATGGCATAGGGTTTCCTGCCTGAGCAGAGGGTTGGACTAGAAGACCTCCAAGGTCCCTTCCAACTCTATTATTCAGTATTCTGTTTTGTTTTTGTTTTTTTTTAAATGTGACACAGAGTAGGAATCTGCTTCTACTTGATTCAGCATTAAACCTGTGCCAGCTTGGCTCTGATGCCTACATAGAGTACACCTTGTTTAAAAATGAAGCGTTTTACACAGTTACACCTTCCTCTGTAGACTTCTTTGCTGGATGAATGGTTTCTACGTGTCTATTGATATACTCAAGGAGAGTCTTTTTTTTTTAAAAAAAATGAACTTCCCATCTTATTCCTCCTTTAAGAAAGCTGAATACTAGATCGTCCTCGACTTACAACTGTAACTGAGCCCAGAATCTTAAGTTGTATGGGTCATTAAGCAAGTCATCATGCAACTGACACAATTTTACGACATTTTGGGTGGCAGCCATTAAGCAAATGTTGCAGTTGTGAATTAAGCCCATTGTTTGCAATGGGCTTTTTTTTTTTTTGTTGGTGGAAACCAGAAGTAAATTTCCAGCAAAACAAAAAAACAAAAACACACACCATAAATTTTGGTTAAATGACTGTGGGATGCTGCAAACAGCTGTAAATGTGGGTTGGTTGCAGAGTGCCCAAAATGTGATTACATGACTGGGAGGGATCTCAGAACTTTGAATCTGGATTGTAAGTAACTTTTGGGGGGGGGCTTCATACAATCAACTTCAAACAATCACTAATTGGGCTGCCTAAGAGGTCTTAGAAGACTAGAGGTAAATAGATAGAAACCTCTGACTATGGCAATCAATATAGCTATATGCTTCCCACACATGAGGACACTTTCCTACCACACTATGGAGAGCAATTTACACAAGTACAGCATAAGTGTGAAGTAAACTTGACACAGATTTAGACAGGAAACCCACAATCCTAAACGATGTTAAGACTTAAGATGTTGATGAGATAGGCCCCTACGCAAGCTCTGAAGCATTGCCCTCTTCAATCCAAAATGCTTCACAGCCATAGAATCCAAGTAGTGCTTTGATGACACAATCAGAGCCTTATCCTTTTGACATATATGAACACCAACTTGAGGGGTTTTTTTGACCACCCACTCCCAGGTACACCCCCTGCAGCCACACAAACTAGGATTCTGTTCATCAATGCATCTCTTTCTCATCTCTTGAAAATATAATTAACTGGCTGAAACACCAGTTCAAACAAAGTTCATTCCTTCATTAAATACAGCAGAAGACAACCAGGCCCCGATAAAACATTGGTTTTATCAAAATCCTTTCTGCTGAAATCTGTGCTGTTAAGGGTCACACCCAGGAAGGACGTGGAGAGCGGCTGCAATTTACCCCAAACCAAATCTCAGAGTAAAAATTCAAGAAATATTTGCTTCTGCCATGAAGGTCAAGCCATTCCATTAGGTTGATACATGAACACCAGGACTCTCGGCCTGCTGCGGCTTTTGGAAAACGAATAGTGTATTTTAAAGGAGAAGGTTTGGAAAAATAAAATGAAAAAACCTACTTACGGTGGCTGTGCCTGAGACAGTTTGTGCATTTGTGTCACTTGTGTTTGGTTCGGAGTGCGTCTGCGCAGGCGGGTACAGGTTTAACGTGTGCTCTGCAACCGTGGTTTGTCCGGAGTAGTCGGGGGTCGGGTGAGGATGGGGGCCGGTGTAGTCTCCTGGGATACCATTCTGAGGAGGAGCAAATTGCGCGGAGGCGTAAGGCTGGGCCATGGTGTCAGGGGGTGCAGTAGCTTCCTGATTACCCTGCAGAAACATTAAACAACAGGAGAGAAATTTGAGCGGGATTTGGCTTTGCAAAGATTAATGCATCTTTGAAGGTGCTTCATCACATTTCCGTCCAGCTGCTCTTCCTGCTGGGATCTCAGTAGAAGGTCCATTAGTCATCCATCTGCAGGAAGGAGCTAAGCTGCCACTGGTTTTACTCACAAATAAGATTCCCTGGGGATCACACAACTTTTTAACGCAGCATCTTTGGTTTCTGTTCCTCAGCCTGATCCAGCAGTAAAATAACATCATTCCAATAATGTCCAACAACCCATTGCTGCAATTGTCTGATGAGCAAAATTGTGTCCCTCTCTCTGTGTGGGATAAAGGTGGGGTTTACGGAACAGCCCGAAGTCAAGTTTGCTGCCAATTCTCCAAGATTGCAGTTAGCTGCATAAAGACTGATTTTGAAATTATCAGTAAAATCTTGAAGCTTGTAGTGTGTGTGACAAACAAAGCAGAAATATAACAATCAGACAGAATATTTATATATTTCTTTATAGAATCCCTTTTAAAACCACAGGAATATGTCTTCCTATGAAATGGAAGTCAAATAATTTGATTTTTAGATTTTACTTTTTCTCCCTTTTTTAGTCCAACATATATCTAGTAACAGCTGAACATTAAGAACACACATTGTGGAATATTTAAACATTAGCAGGAAAAACAATGATCTATACTGCAAAACTCTCAGTGAATGAAGACTCTATAGCAGTTATACAATATTTGAAAATAAATTGGATTTTTAAAGGTGTCTTTAAACCATGAATATTTCCAAAGGAACAAGACATCCTGGTTTCTTGCCATACTATTATTTATCATTATTACTTAAATAATAATATAATTCAAACCCTCCCCTGTGTGACACCAGGTTCATTTTCAACAACTTGTACACAAAATACAAGCTAATCAACCAACTTATGCCCAGGTTCAAGCTGACTAAAGTTTCCATCAATGCATCACTTAAAAAATAAAAAAAAAATGAATCTGAATTTCTATTTAAATGGTCCCTAAAGTGGGATTGCAAATATGAAAGCAAAATTGTCCTTTTGGTTGATGAAGTTTTCCAGGGTCCTTGAATCAATGGAAGTCTTTATTGTAGATGGAAGGATGGATGGACGGATGGATGGAATAATGGGCAGATGATAGATTGATTGATAGAACAATAGATAGACAGATAGGATGGATGGATGGATGCATTGACAGATATAGCAAGCTGGATAGATAGATAGATAGATAGATAGATAGATAGATAGATAGATAGATAGATAGATAGATAGATAGATAGATAGATAGATAGATAGATAGAATCAATGCATGGGTGGATGGATAGATATAGTTATCTGTCTCTATTCTATTCTATTCTACCGGTATTCTATTCTATTCTATTCTATTCTATTCTATTCTATTCTATTCTATTCTATTCTATTCTATTCTATTCTATTCTATTCTATTCTATTCTATTCTACTCTATCCAGACATATGTTATAAAAGAAAATCCCAGCATTAGTATCTTTATATATAAAGAACACTTCTGATTCTCACATAACCTCTCCAGGCAAAAAAAAAAGGTTGAGATGGGAAAAGAGAATTTTAGATAGACATTATGTTTGAAAGGATATGTTCTTATGCAAAAATTTAAATCCAGCATAATCTAGCTCAGCGTTTCTTGCCTTGCCAGCTTGAGGAGAACAATAGCAATAGCACTTAGACTTATATACCGCTTCACAGTGCTTTACAATCCTCTCTAAGCAGTTTACAGAGTCAGCCTTTTGCCCCCAACAATCTGGGTCCTCATTTTACCAACCTAGGAAGGATGAAAGGCTGAGTCAACCTTGAGCTGGCCAGCATCCAACTCCTGGAGTGAGCAGTGAGTTAGTCCGTGGTACTGCATTCTAAACACTAGACAGCATGCTGCAAGAGTGTTTAACCTCTCTATGCATCTGATGAAGGGAGATGTTAATTTGCTAATGGCAAAGGGGCTACTAGACTTTTTTCCAAGTATAAAACAATAATTTTAAGTACAAGGCATTTAAAAAATAAATGCTTCATTTAAAAGACAAGCAGTTTGGGTTATTCAAAAAACAAACTCAGTCCTAAACTTGATGCTAGCAGCAAGCCATATCAAGCAAATTATAATCCAACAGGGTCAACTGTTTTATTTACAAAATGCTTTCTAATAGTGATAATAATAATTTAATATGACTAAACAACAACAGCTGCCTACCCAAAGTTCTTGGGAGGAATTCCATAAGCAGACAAAAATGCCAAATCCAATCGGATCATTTGGCAGACCGCACGACCAACTATAATCATTTATTAATCTTGTATGCTGCCCAACTTAAAACGAGTCTCAATGGCTCAAAACAATCAAACAAAGAAATTACAATAAAACCAATGTTATATTTAGCCACATCGCCTTGGCTGCATTATATAAATTATTCGGAACTATGTAAATGATTTGGTGTAAATCCTATGATATTAATTAGCATAAAAGCATTTTTTCAACAGCTATGCCCATCCGGGAAGCTCTTTTTTGAAGCTGCAAACCATCTCCATGGCAGCTTTTTGTGAGAGTGACCGTGAAATGCAGAAAAATTCACATGGTCCCACTGTCCCCACCCACCCCCAGTTAATCTCCTTTGATTTACAGTCCCAAGGACCCTGCTACAGTTAAACAAAATGGGAATGAATACTTGTTGCAATCAAGTAGACCAGTGTTTTTCAACCCTGGCCACTTTAAGATGGGTGGACTTCAACTCCCAAAATTCCACAGCCAGTTGGAGTTGAAGTCTACTCATCTTAAAATGGACAAGGATTAAGAAACACTGAAGTAGACAAAATCTGAGGCAACTGACAATTTTCCAGTTGTGTCAAAAATTGATGACCATTTCTGGGAAACAGGACCAAGACAATCAGGAAATAAGGAATCGACAAGGGAGATTTGAAGGAGAGTGTGGAATGGACTTATCATATTTAACTGGGGAATAAATTCCATCTGTTTTTTGGGTTTTTTTGGAAGATAGATTGGCTTTGGAGAATTGGACATATTGTATTCAATCAATCAGCTATTGATAAGAGATGGTATTATGAAACAAATATGGATATTTGATCCAGGGTTAATTTGATTAGGGTTAATTTCTGGGATGATTTGGGATAGTTAAGAAGCTGTGGTAACTTTTCTATGAGTTGATTACAATAATAGCTTGTTAACAGAGGGTTTTGGAGTTTCAATCTTGTCTCTCTTTTATTAGTAATAACAATTTTATTACTTTTCTACAATTGTTGTTCTTCCTGTTAACTATTTTGTTATTAATATAGTATATAGATGACACACTAACAATTTGTAAATAGGTTTAGTAGCTTAGTAGTTTAAAAAAAATTTGGCCTGTTTCTCAGGGGGTGGGTAACTAACATCATTATATTAATCAGCATCCAGCTAGAGAGGACATTATGTGTATATGTGTGTTAGTCCCTTTTTAAAGGCACCTTTTCCTCTTTAATGTTTTATTTGCTGTGTGTTTTTTCTTTTTTTGTCCTTTTTAAACAATATTTTGGTGTTTTGTATTTTAACCTTTCTTGGATAAAAAAGTAAAGTATGTGGAAGAAAAGGAATGAAAGTCAGCATTTTTAGGCTAAATGGTTCAGAGGAAAAAAAATGAAGTAGGGAATTAACATCTAGGTGCAGTTTGTACTAAAGAGACCCCCACTGTTTCCCATTTACAATCACATCCTTTGCACAACTATCAAATTAATATTCCCCACATTCCATCTTTGTGCTAATTACACCTAATATTTAATTAAGAGCAGAGAGTATTGGTAAGATTCCTAACGGGTGATTTCAAACTTGTTCTATTTTAAAAACAGTATTACTATATCCTCCTGCAAGATAAACATTGCAGCTAGTTATGGGAATATGAATATTCCCTGGACCTGTGCAAATGAGGAAGAAGGGGTTGAACACGCTAAATATTTTACATTTTATAAAGGCTCTGCACATATATAAAAGGGTAGAATAAACATCCCAGAGAGCAAAGGTATGCAGGTAATCCTCGCCTTATGATTGTAATTGAGCCTCCCATTTTGGTTGTAAGTTGAGATAGTTGTGAAGCAGGTCACCATTCAGCTACACCTAATTTTGCAATAGTTTTTGTGGTGGTGGTCGTAAAATGAATGTGATCGTCATTAAGCAAAGGGATGCTTTTTGCCAGAAACCGGAAGCAAATGCTGGTTTCCAGCAGAAAGGTCGTAAATCATGGTCACGTGGATGCTGCAAACGGTCTTAAATGTGTGGCCGAGGGCCCCAAACTTCAAACCCGGGTTCTAAGTAGCTTTTTCAGGGTCTGTCTTAATTTTGAATGGTTGCTAAGCAACTAGTTGTAACTACAGGGTTGCCTGGAGGAAAAGGGATTGTAAGAAAATTCAAGCACACTAATACTTGAACTTACAAGACGGGACCGTCTTCTGCCACATACTTCCCTTCGACCGGTGAGAGCGCACAGGGTCGGCCTCCTCCGGGTCCCGTCAGCGAAACAATGCCGTCTGGCGGGTCCTAGGGGGAGGGCCTTCTCTGTTGTGGCGCCCACCCTCTGGA
This sequence comes from Bothrops alternatus, assembly GCA_034064705.1. NCBI lineage: Eukaryota > Metazoa > Chordata > Lepidosauria > Squamata > Viperidae > Bothrops > Bothrops alternatus. The sequence continues at coordinate 1,417,761 of JARGCV010000120.1, read as the reverse complement.
ACCAACTGCCCCCTGAAGTCCGTGCTTCCCCCACTCTCCCGGCCTTCCGGAGGAATCTTAAGACCTATCTTTGCCGGCAGGCCTGGGGTTGACTGTGGAATGTTGAGTGAATGATGAATGCGTCTGGGATTGTATTTTTTATAATTTTTAATGATTTTTAGATTTGGACTTAGTTTTGAAGTACTGTTTTGTTTATGTTGTAAGCCGCTCCGAGTCTTCGGAGAGGAGCGGCATATAAGTCCGAAAAATTAAATTAAATTAAATTACTTTTTAGATGCCTTCAGTAAAATGTGCCCATGGTGAGAGGTATACATATGTGCCAGGTCTACCTTGACCACCTTCTCATGTGCCAAGGGAGGGTCCGTTCATATTCACTTGCTTAGGGAAAGAATGTCTCATGTGAATGGGGTTCCAACAGCCTTGAGGAATTTACTCATGTCCAAGGGAGCACAAGTAAACCAACACTCAAAACTTGTTGTACAGTAGGCAAAGATCCCTATTATTATTATTATTATTATTATTATTAGTAGTAGTAGTAGTAGTAGTAGTAGTAGTAGTAGTATTGCAATTAAAGTTTCTTTAAAGTGTTTTGTGAAGAGGACAGGGAATTTTAGATCATTAGTCAAATGCCGTGGGACAAGCTAGATAGATTCATGGATGCAAAGTGTATCGGTGGCTATTAAAACGGATGTCCATGTGCCGCCTCTATGTTGGTTGAGGCAGGCAGGATTCCCTTGGGTACCATTTGTTGGGGGTCAAGGGAAAGGGAGGGTTTTGCCTTCTCTTTCTGCTCAAGATCCCCATGTACAATTGGTGGGCCACTGTGTGACACAGAATGCTGGACTCGATGGGCTTTGGCCTGATTCAGCATGGCTCTTCTTATGTTCTTATGTTCTTAAGCTAGACTCAAGATATGTGCTGTGATGGACCTGAAAGTGCAGGCTAAGCATAGAGTAGAAAAGGGAACAGTAGCAATAGCACTTAGCACTTAGTCCCCCCCCCCATGAAGCAATCAGGTTCAAGCAAAATGTTTTCAGAACAATCAGTTCAAACTTAGGTTGGTATGCAGCTGCCTTCCTCCCCTAGCTGGCTGACCTTGAGGCAGCATCTAGCAGAGATACAGCAGTTACTTTCATTTCCCCCTTTTCCAATGTTCATAGCAAACTGTCACTGTATGGTAGCAAGGCACAAGCAAGTGTAGGGTGGCAGTTGATACCTAATTCTCATAAAGAGAAAAAAATGGGGAAGCACATTCAGACCTGCAAGAATCTGTTACTCTAGCTTTACAAGTAATGCTGACCTTCATGGTATGGCTTTCCTAGTCTGGTGTACCCAAGAAAGGTGATCCACCCAATATCCTGAAAAGAGCAGCTAAAGATGTGTGGATTCAAAAAGTTGGGAGAGGGGGGAAAATCCTTGAATTTAAATCTTTCAGCATAATTTGTAACAAAGATTTCGACTTTCGGGAAGGCCCATTTCTGCATCTATAGCTTCCTTCTGGCCTGCGGAAAAAGAGACTAATCTAGTTCAATCACGTCTGAAAGCCTTTCGCCGAGTAAGCCAATCCCTGAAAAGGGGATTAAATGTCTGGATAGTGGAGATTTACAGCTGTGCCTGATGTGAAGCTTGACACCCAATGACTAACTGTCGGTCTTCCCAAGTTAGCTTGGCCCTGACAATGGCTGGACCTCCAGGGTTTGTGTGCTTACATTTTTAAATGACCTGAATTGAAGATCTGGTGCAAACAGGATGACAGTATTGAAAGAAACTTCAAAAGGCATCGGGTCGAGTAAGAAATTGGCACCGTTCAATTTCATAACAGCGGCAGGATTGTTTCTGTGTTTGTTTGTTTGTTTAAAGGATGGCAGAACGTCTATGCGCTAAAGGGTTTTTTGGCCTGGAATTTAATGAAATCCACATTTCAACTCAGAAATATGCCTCACATGGCAAGGTATAAAACCCAGCGTATTGCTTTCTGTTTACAGCTGAACGCGACAAAATGAAAGCAAGGGAGAGAACAAAGCTGGTGGGGAAATAATCATTTTGGGATGCAAGCTTTGGTATATAAACATGTGTGTGTGTGTGTGTGTGTGTGTGTGTGTGTATATATATATATTCCTTCAAATCATTATGCTGATTTTTTAAAATGCACCGTTTCAGATGTTCTGCACTAAACGCCTCCTGTCTCCAATTTATTTTTTTTCCCCAGCACCATTTCATCTGTTACACAAAGCTTTTATAATTAAGAAATGGTGTGAAAAGTGTCAAAACAGAAGGAGCAATCTTGTTATGTTTGCACACAAACTGAGGGAGATTTAAAAAAAAAATGTTACTTATGCAAGGCTTAGTGTTAAGCACACATTTGCTGAACCAGGAGGCATTCATTGGTTTTCTGGGTTGGTGGGGGAGAGGTTGGAGAAGACCACCCCTCCTTTCTCTTCCTGGCTGCTCGGATTTAAAGTTTTACCTGTTTGACCATGCTTTTTTTTAAAAAAAAAAATTGTTATGGTGCCTTCTTCTATTGTTTTTTTGTTCTTTTTGGTAGGAAATACTTTGCATTCTTAGAGAAACGTCCACTCTGTAGTTAAATGTGCCAGAATGCATTGTCCTTTCGGGCATAAGGACAAAGGAGAAACATGGAAAAGTTAAGAGGACCCCTGCTTCTCCTCTCCCTCTCCCTCCTCCCCAAATAGGCTTGCTTAGAAGCCAAGTTCTTTTTAACTGCATCAGGGGCAGAACAGAGAGACATAAAAGTATGTGTAATCTTTTTTTTTTTTTTTCTCTTTCCCTCAGCCAAATATACACAGGGATAAAAAATGCTGTAAGGAGCTGAAGACCCAAAAAAAAAGAAGACCGGGTTAATATGGAACAGCAAAACAAGTCCAACCATCTTTTAAACTGTGATATAAATTGGGTTCTTATTTCACGTTCCCTGTTGCTAGGGCAGTGTTTTTATACCTTAGCAACTTTAAGATGGGGGGACTTCAACTCCCAGAAATCATGCCAGATGGGGAATTCTGGGAATTTGAAGTCTAGACATTTTTAAAATGGCCAAGGTTGAGAAACGTTGTGTTAGGGGCTTCAAGTCTGTTGATTGGATTAGCTGTAAGGTGGGGCAGATAACAAAACCAGCTAACTAAATACATAATGTGGTACTCAGAAATGTTATTCGATGGTTGAAGATCATTGTTGGGAATTCCTATATGCAGTAATAATAAAAAGGTTCTTTTGAGACTGATCTAAAAGAGCAAGGTAAAAGACACATTAAGAAAAAAATATTTAAAAATTGTAAAAAGGTTTCCTTCTTGATTGTTGGCCTGGTGTTAATTTTGATGTTAATCTCTGCTTCTCTGGGTATTGATTGCCAGCAAGGATCTGTTTTGGTCTTTCTGTTTCTTTTTTAGCTTTTTGATTGTTTCTAAACTGCATATAAACAGGGTGCAAACCCCACCCTTTCAGCACTGATGATGTTACTTAGCTTGGTAATGAAATGTCTACAAAAAGATAACCAAGCTCATAAAGGAAGTGCCACAGTCCTCCTCCTCCTCCTCCTCCTCCTCCTCCTCCTCCCAAATCTCATTCCCTTCTAGTGCTGATGATGTTACCTAGTTGGGTAATGAAATGTCTGCAAGAAAACAACCAAACTCAGAGAGCACCAAGGACCTGTCACCGTCACAATGTCTGTATTTGTGTCCCTGCTGGACTCCTCTGAAGGTATAGACCAGAAATGTCAAACACAAGGCCCGGGGGCCAGATGCGGCCTGCGAAGTGGTTTCATGTGGCCCATGAAGCCATCCTGGAAACAGTGAGGGAACGGCACCCGCTGCCTTGTGTACAATTTTGTGGTGGCCATCTATGCTGAAATGCATTCAGTCTTAGCTCCACAAGGCTGTCTGGAAACAGCGAGGAACCAGCCCCTGCTGCGTCGGCCCCACCCCGTGGGTGCCTGCTGGGGAGGTGTCACCCTTTGTGAGGAATGAAGCAATGCACCATCACCTGGAAGTGGCCAGCAAATGGCCCTCGCCTACTTCACATTTCTGGCTTGATGGGCTCCATGGGAGAGGTTTCGGCAAGCAGTGGGGCGAATGATGTAGAGCTGGCCATGTCCACCCAGTAGGCCACACTCACTCCATCCATGCCCACCCAGTAGGCTGCACCCACCCTGGCCACACCCACCTGGCCCCCCAAGGGCAACCACAATGCTGATGCAGCCCTCAATGAAATTGAGTTTGACACCCCTGGTATAGAGCAAAGGCAGGTTTTAATTACTGTGACACTATAAAGCAGTGAAACACCTTATCTCACTAAACGTTTTCAAACAAAGGTTGGAGATGATGTCTGAATATTGAACTAGACGAACATCATGGTCTCTTTTATAATACTATGAATATATATGTTTATCAAAACTATTGTAGTCTGGTGGAAAGACTCGAACATACCTCATTAAAAACCCTGGATTGAGTGCTCCAATATCTCAGGGGCTGCCCCAAAGAAGAGGGAGTCAAGCTATTTTGCAAGGCAGGACAAGAAGCAACGGATGGAAACTAATCAGGGAGAGAAGCAACTTAAAACTAAGGAGAAATTTCCTGACAGTGAGGACAATTACCAGACGTTGTGAGTGCTCCATCACTGGAGGCTTGACAGCCACTTGTCTGAAATGGTATAGGGACTTCAGCCTGAGCAGGGGGTTGGTCTAGAAGACCCCCATGGTCCCTTCCAACTCTGTTATTCTGTTATGACATGTGACATATTTTCTATATATGAATTGAGTTTTTATTGACAATGTAGAAAGCCCAATCAATATGATTCCCCATAGGCAAGGTTCAGTTTGTTGTTTAAGACGTCGGCTCCATTGTATATAGATTCATTCTAATATGCATTTTTGTTTTTTTCTTTATGCATGATTTTTACCATAGTTTTGCTGGTGTTCTTTGTTTTCCATATTTACCTTCAAGTTACATTAGGATTATTTTTTCTTGTAGATTTAAATCCGTTAAAACTGTTGAGATCAGTTCAGTTAAAAATTCAAACTATTTTATTGCGACAGTTTACGACTGAATAAACGTCATCACAAGTCTTATATAGGAACTGTAATTCTACAGGCAAAACAGAACTTGCACATTGCATCGTATACGGAAATGACGAGGGGTAAATCACTTTTATATGGAATACACGCCAGTTCTTCGGACAACATTTTATCCACAATTATTTACACCAAAGTAACAATAACAAGTCAGTCACTTGATTCACACATGGCACTAAGTCAACACCTGTTTTGTTTTTGCCTTAGTGGGATGTGTGATGGATGGATGGTTGGATGGACGGACGGACAGACAGACAGTCAGATAGAACAAGCAAGCAGGTAGAGTGAGAAGGACAAGCAGCATAAATGTCATGGACTAGAGCAGTGGTCCTCAAACTTTCCTCCTTGGCAGCCCGGCCCGGTGCAGGGTGAGGGGGTGTGTGAGTCACACATGCGCGCGCACACAGCGTCATTAGTGCAAATGGTGGGGATGTGTGTGGTCCAATCATGCAAGCAGAGGGCACAAGCTCGCGCTTGGGCAAGTGGAGCTTTGCACCTGTGTACTTGCCCGCTGGTCGGGCAAGTGGAGGTTCGTGTGCACACGTGCTTGCCCATTGCTTGTGCTGCCCAGTTTCGAACAGGCCGTGGCTTGGTCGTGGGTCATAGTCTGGGGGTTGGGGACCCCTGGACTAGAGGGCTTCTCTAGAACTTCTTCTGAAACAGGAGCTTCAGAAGAGTCAGCCCGTATTGTTATGCATGCAAACCTGGCGCCAGTTTTATCCACACTTCATTTTGGCTTTTCCCTGATGCTTTTTTGATGTGCCATGAAATCTAATTTCAAGGATACGAGATGGAAGTGACTTTTGGAATTCCTCCAGTCTAACTAACGTTTGTTACGTACGCCGAGACACTCTCGGGTGCCACAGGAGCTGCAATGTTCATTTCAAGGGTGAGGACAGTGCCCTTGGCTCTTTTTTTTATAGGCCTAGAGTTGACCTTCTTCACAGAGAGGAAAACAAAAGCCTCTGAATTTGGGGAAATCGATATGCACACGGGACAAAGCACCATCCAGTCTCAATTAAAAAGATGTAATCCCTGTTTCCCTGTTTTAATAACTGGAAATGGTTATGGCCTTCTTTCGGTCTATCAAGGGAAATGATCCTCAGCCACATTTTGTGTATGTCCTGCAAGTTAAGCTACCTAATCACTGTTTAAAGGATCTTTAGAGGATCCTGGAGCTTGTCCACAGAAAGATTAAAGCTCTAATTAAATCACAGATCTGAAGTGGGGAAAAAAGAGGCCGAGCTACAAAGAACTCCAGAGAATTCATATTTATCATCCATCTATCATGTGCCACCATAGGAATTTGGTATGGATTTCTTTTTAATGTACAGATGTCTCAAATTCCCCAGAAAGCAGAAAAGGAAAAGGAATATAGATAGAGAAACACCACAAGCTCTGACATTTTGTCGACATTATAAGACAAACAAAAGGGACATGAAATCTGTGCCTGCCCACAATATTATACTAAATTAAAAAAAAAAACATAAATCACCATAGGTAAGTTTGAAAGGGATGCTATTAAAGAGCAACCAAAAAAGTGCCAAGATGAGTAATCACCCTGTAATCTTAGGGCTATACTTTCCCTTTAAAAAATGGGCGTCTTTGAGCTGCTGAAGGGGACATGAAGGACTATGTCTATGGAGATGCTCAGTCATCCAGGTCATGGCTGTCTCAAAGGTGCTTTTTCAAAAGGCAACTGGACTTCCTTTGTTTTTCCTTGAAGACATTTTGCTTCTCATCCAAGAAGCTTCTTAAGTTCTGGTAGAATTCTCCACCGTTCAGTCAGAACTGAAGAAGCTTCTTGGATGAGAAGCAAAATGTCTTCAAAGAAAAAACAAAGAAAGTCCAGTTGCCTCTTGAAAAAACACCTTTGGCAACATGGAGGATGTTGTGTCCTGAGCCTGCGAAAGCAGGCTCGGGACGTTGCATTGGATCAGGACGTTGCATTGGTCCCGGCATTCCAAAAGCTGCTCGGGGACCAGACAGAGCGGCGCTGGCCTTGTGCGCATGCGCAAGGTGTGAAAGTGCTCTGTTCCTATTGGTTGACACTGTCTGGGTTTCTGGCCATATAAAAAGGCCGGCGTGCCTTTTGCTTTTGCTTGGTTGTTGTAGAAGGAGAATAAAGTGTTTGTTCAGCATCGCCATGTGTCTTCATCATTCGCACACGAACGAAGTACACAACAGAGGAGATATATCAGAACATCAGAATAACAGAGTTGGGAGGGACTTGGGGGTCTTCTAGTCCAGCCCCTGCTCACACAGGAGACTGTATATCATTCTGGGGAAATGGCTGTTCAGTCTCTTTTCAAAAACTTCCAGTAATGGAGCACCCACAACATCTGAAGGCAACCCATTCCACTGATGGATTGTTCTCACTGCCAGGAAATTTCTCCTTACTTCTAGCTTGGATCTCTCTTTAATGATCCATTACTTCTTGTCCTGCCCTCAGGTGCTTTGGAGAATAGGTTGACCCCTTTCTTCTCTGTAACAGCCCCTCAAATATCATATTATGGAAAAGTAAGAGTTTTTTTTTTTAAAAAAAACTTTATTAGGAGGTTTGGTAGACCTTTTTTCCTGCCAGCTATTATGAATAATGGAACCCCCAAAAGTCCGTGCAGCATTTTCCTTGCTGTGTGAAACTATCAATTTGATTTCTCAAATTGTTAGCCATTGCACTCATCTCAAAACTATTTGCATGCATGCTGATACACAGGGACACCCACTGAATACTGATTAAGGGCAGGGACTACTTAGTAGGTTTCTAAGTAAAGCGTCCTGGAAGGAAGACCACACAGAGATAAACCAGTAAGGGCTATTCACAGGCCAAACTCTGTGTAGTGGCCTAAACTAGCACTCAAAGTACAATTCTAAGATGCCTCAGACACTCACAGCCCAGACTGCAGAAAGTCTGAGGGTTGGACTAGGAGCCTGGGAACAGATAGGTTTGACTCCCAGCTCTACTACTGTCATGCATTCTGCATGGGGCTGCCCTTGAAGAGTAGCTGGTAGCTTCAGTTGGTCCAAAATGAAATGGCCTGCGAAGTTCCAGGCAAACTCAGATTTGCACATCTGTCCTCTTTTCTGTGGGAGCTGCACTGGTTGCTGATTTGCTTCCAGGTGCAGTTCAGGGTGTTGGATTTAAGGTGACCAACCGTCCTCCTTTAGGGAGGACAGTCCTCCTTTTGTAAGTTTTGTCCGCTCTCAAAAAGTGTCCTCCTACATGTCCTACTTTTTGATATTTGAAGACTAAAATCTGTAAATCTCTGTATTCGATCGATGCCGAGCCGATCCATTGCGTGTGATGTGATGTATTTGTATTTGACATAAGAACATAAGAAGAGCCCTGCTGAATCAGGCCAAAGCCCATCGAGTCCAGCATTCTGTGTCACACAGTGGCCCACCAATTGTACATGGGGATCTTGAGCAGAAAGAGAAGGCAAAACCCTCCCTTTCCCTTGACCCCCAACAAATGGTACTCAAGGGAATCCTGCCTGTCTCAACCAACATAGAGGTGGCACATGGACATCCGTTTTAGAGGCGGCACATGGACATCTGTTTTAATAACCACCGATACACTTGGCATCCATGAATCTGTCTGACCCTGCCTTGAAGCTATCAAGGCTGACAGCTGTCACGACCTCTTCTGGAAGTGAATTCCATAAACCAACGACCCTCTGGGTGAAGAAATATTTCCCTTTATTTGTCCTCACTTTCTTACCTATGAGCTTTAGGGAGTGCCCCCTTGTCCTAGTATTGTGTGATAGAGAAAAGAATTTTTCTCTATCCACCTTTTCTATCCCATGCATGACAATTCGTCAAGGCTCGATACAGTGCGGCGAGATGCGATTATGAGACGCATGCGCTCCACACAGTAGAATTGTTTTGAGAGAGTGCGCCGCGTGGAAGAGTGCGCCGCACGCAAGTGGTTTTGTTTACTTCTTACTGAAACACGACACGGCACACACGCATGCATTAGACTTACTTTTTTTCCTTCAATTTATTTGTGTCCTCCTTCTCATTGTAAAAAAGTTGGTCACCTTATGGATATCATCTTTGGGGCAAGGGTATTTAAAGCACTGCCTTTCTCTGTTTACTTCACCCAGAGCCCCCCTCTGAGGAAATGGGTGGTTAAGTAGCACAGAAATATAAATAAATAAATAAATAAAAATCAATCTCCCTCCCCCTATGCCTACCGAAACAGAAAGGCAGACTGTGTTGTGGGTCTCATCTGTTAAGTACCCCTGATGGGACTTAGAAGAAGGTCCTTCTTTGTAGTGGCTCCCTCCCTTTGGAATAAAATTCCCTGGGAAATCAGGTGCCCTGTTCTTTTTCTGGAAGGACCTGAAGACATGATTCTGTCAGCAGTCTTGGGAACCCCAGGATGATTTGGAACGGATCAACTGGCTCCACAGATGGTGGGGGTTTCTGAGATTTATATTGTAGAAAGTCAGCAACCTCCCCCAGAGAATGAAATATTTTGGGGAAATGAAGGGGAAAAAAATCTCAAGCAGAAACTGGAGAGGCCACTTTTTAGAAATGCAGATTTGGCAATCCTTTCAGAAAGACTGGAGTACACCATTCATAAGCAAAATGCCTTCAGCCTCCACAGCTGGTGGGATTAAGAATTTACATCCCCCACCCAAAATCTACAGGATATGACCTTTAGGACCTAATAGGGTTAATCCTACACCCTCTTCAGACTAGCAAAAGACACAAAAGCCCACCTCAGTGCACAATCCCCTGGAGCATTCCAAACACAAAACCCCAGGGAATATATAAAAGCCCATCTATCTCAACCCCATTTAGTCAGCTATCCTAGAATCACATGCTGCTGGTGGTTCTGCTCATCATTAGAACCTTCTTTCTAAATAGCCAACCTCCATTTTATTTCCAGCATCTTAGCCTCCATTTTATTTACTCCCAGTTTAGAACTGGACCTGATGGTTTTTCTTCAGAAATCATGGGTGTTCCATTACTGGAGATTTTTAAGAAGAGGCTAGACAGTCACTTGCCTGAAATGGGATAGGTTCTCCTGCTTGAGCGGGGGCTGGACTAGAAGATCTCCACAAAGAAGAGGGAGTCAATCTATTTTCCAAAGCACCAGAAGTCAGGACAAGAAGCAATGGACAGAAGCTAATCAAGGAAAGAAGCAATCTAGAACTAAAGAGAAATTTCCTGACAGTGAGAACAATCAAGTAGTGGAACAACTTGCCTCCAGAAGTTGTGGGTCCTCCATCATTGGAGGTTTTTAAGAGGCTAGACAGCCACTTGTCTGAAATGGGATAGGGTCTCCTGCTTGAGCGGGGGGCTGGACTAGAAGATCTCCAAGGTCCCTTCCAGTTCTATTCTATTCTACTCTACTCTACTCTACTCTACTCTACTCTACTCTACTCTACTCTACTCTACTCTACTCTACTCTACTTTTTCAACAATATATTGATTTTTAATGGTACATTGTGAGATGGGTGATCTAAATAGCTAAATAACTACATACATACATACATACATACATACATACATACATACATACATACATACATTTTGTAAACACAATCCAAGTCTGATGGGCCTCAGACTCTTATCAGAGAGTGGGAGAAACAATTCCTGGATTTCAACATAGGGTCATTCATAAAACCTGCTGTGAATGTGTAGAAGCTGTGTGCTGTCTACTGACATTTTGTCCTTGATTTCCCATGGGAATGCCAGTGAGGGAACAACTTCAGAGGCCAGGGTTTTCCATCATGGACGTGCCCACTTGAATGGAGGACAGCTTTATAATTACACTGTCTTTATCACCGAACCTTTGCTGAAAGTAAGGCTTTTAAACCTACCCTAATACCGGTACTAATAGCTTTGCTATCAGCACAATAACAGAGAAAGAGAAATTGGAAACCCCTTTCTCGTTGGATGTCCCAGCCAATGACAGATGTACTGAGAAGCAGAATTTAGTTGTTGTTTTTTTTGCTGAAAAGGAAAAACCAAAAATCTATCTAGCCATAGTTTTATTCTGTCTACACAGCTAAAAAAATGATCAACTCGTGGTAAATTCCACTTTATTTTCTCATCTGGTAGTCTAATGGCCTGATTTAGAACCTTTCTAAACACTTTTTCTTTAAAAAAAAAAACAATTTGCAAATTTACTTCTCAATATTTTACAAGCCATGTATTACTCCTCTCAGATACAGGACACATTTCTGCGAATTAAATAGATCTGAACTGACAGTTTGATTTGAACAGTGGAATCAAATTGCACCTTTTTTTTTCAAATCAATTCAAAGAGTCAAATCAAATTGGAATGATTTCGTGAATGGCAAAAAAATAAAATAAATTGGATTGGATTTTATTTGATTCACACAGGCCTGTTATCGTACATCCCTACTAACCTGGTTAGGCATATTTCTAAATCAGTTTTTGCAAGGAACTTCCAACCATGTGGACTTTCTAGCAGGTGACTTGGTGAATACTGAATCACTGCAGGACTTATGTGCTATGAAATCATTCTGAAGTTCAAAGATCTAGCAATCAAAGGAAAACAACATTAAAATAAAACAGCACTCATATATACTAGGGATGTGCGAATTTTCAATGAAAAGGTTCTATTACAAAACAATGATTCGATCATCAATTCAGTTCAAATTACAGAATCAAAGCTGATGCACTTTTGTCAACGCTTGTATCATGTTATCTGTGCTTCTATACAAATTGATTCAGCCATCCAAATCAAATCATTTATTCAAAGCAGGTCCTAACAGAACTACCTGGGATGAATATTTCATTTATTTATTCAGTCATTAAATCTGTAAGCTGTCAAATCTTATAACTTACAACATTAGAAACACACACCAAAAATGCGGGTCATCAAATCTCCAGCCTACAATGCAAAAACACAATTAAAATGTTCACAGTGAAAAAAAAAAAAGAAACATACATATAATTTCACAGTTCAGCCAAAAACCACAAATCCATAAATTAAGCCATAAAATCTGGTTCCAACCTGCAGACAATCATCACCACAGAGTCTTTTAAAACAATACACTTTTCACTGTCTTCTAGACAACCATTATTAAGGAAATTAATGTAGCTTCTGGAGGGAGGTCTATAGCGGCAGTGTGAAAAACCATTGTTAGTTAGTGACACATTTTGATTTCTCCTTCCTATTAAGAAAATTCTAGAAGTTTAGAGCTCGTTCTCAGCTAACCTACTTGGGTTATTATTATTATTTTTTACTCTGGTTTACTGAATAAATGGAAACGGAGAAATCTTCGTGTACAGGTCATCCTCAGCTTATGACCACAATGGAGCCCAAAATTTCTTTTTTTAAGTAAAACATTTGTTAAGTGAATTTTGCCCCATTTTTTTCATTCTTTCTTGCCATAGTTGTTAAGTAAAATCACAGCAGTTGTTCAGCTAGTGACCCAGTTGTTAAGTGAATCTGGATTTCCCCATTGACTTTGCTTCTCAGAAGGTCCCTAAAGGGTTTGTATTGATCAATCAAGGAGTACTTATGCTCTCCATGATCAATCAAGGAGTACTTGTACTCTTTCCAGTAAGGAGATAGGTCAATGAACACCTTTCTCATTTCTAGACATCTTACAGAGTGTTGTTGGTCCAGGGCTGTGTTTTTGGAGCAAGCCATCATTTTAATGAAGTCTTTAATGAATGAAGAAACAGTAATCTTTGCAAAAGATTACGGGACCGCCTTCTGCCACATACTTCCCTACGACCGGTGAGAGCGCACAGGGTTGGCCTCCTCCGGGTCCCGTCAGCGAAACAATGTCATCTGGCGGGCCCTAGGGGGAGGGCCTTTTCTGTTGTGGCGCCCGCCCTCTGGAACCAACTGCCTCCTGAAGTCCGCGTTTCTCCGACTCTCCCGGCCTTCTGGAAAAATCTAAAAACTCATCTTTGCCGGCAGGTCTGGGGATGATTGTGGTTGATTGTTGAATTGAATGTGTGTTTTATTGTGTTTTTTTTTAGATATTGTTGTTTGGGTTTTTTTATTGTAATTTATTGTTATATATATGTTGTTAGCTGCTCCGAGTCCCCGGAGAGGAGAGCCATACAAACCCAAATAAATAAATAATAAAATGCATTATGTATTATGGCATCAAAGACAGTCTTCGGATAAGGTTTATATTGACTAAATGAACTGCTGGAAGTCAAGGACTGCCTGTAGTCTACAAATTTAATCTATCTTCTTCCTATTCACCATAAACATACATCTGCCTTTCTCATGATTCGGTGGAAAAAAGTCCCAGTCACTAGTTTTGGAAATACTCTTCTGCGGAAAAAAAAGTTTTTTTTTTTAATATATTCTAATTTGCTTTACATTTGCTGAACAGGCAGGATGGTGAATGAAGAAACTCTGCTTTAGTATGCAAGAACTTTCTGGCTGGGAGAAAAACACACACACACATGCACACACGTAGAATTTTGAATAGATATTGCCACCCAATGTAAAAATTGCTTGCTTGTAAGTATGCAATCAGGAAAAAAATACGGCCTTATTTTAAATATCACAATTGCATTTTATGGCACATCGCTTGTGTCAAGTTAAATTTAATCATGTTAGGATTTTTTTTATTTAAAAAAAAGACATATTCAGAAAGGCATCTCTCCTCCCTGCCAAGGGGCGAGTATATGAAAGCTTCATTTTTAGTTAATCATCTGATGTCTGTATTAAGCAATCTGGATGTGCAATATACACAACAACAAACCTATTCTACTGATTGCCTTTTCAATGCATCATGAAGATACAAGGCCAGATTAAAATGTGGCTGAGTAAGATTTCATTCCAGCATAAGAACATAAGAAAAACCTGGGCTGGATCAGAGCAAAGACAGATCTAATCCAATACTGGAACAACCTAATAGTAACAAGAAGTCACCGTGAAGGCTACAACCACAAGATTCTCCAGCTTGTAATCTCCAATAAATTGCACTGAGATGTGGCTATGTTAAAGACCTAATTTTATGTCTCACATTCAGAATTCTTTGAAAACCCTAAAATGCACTTGAATTTTTTTTCTCAAGTCAGCACATCCATGCATGTGTGTATCAATTCCATCGAAATGATTTTTTTTAAAGCAATTGCACGCAAAATCTCCTGATATGGCTCATTTGGAGTATATTACTTGTGTTATTTCTTTAAGATATATCCCATTTTTCTCTGAGAAATAAAGGTGGTTTACATAGGGTCAACCACAACCCTATGGTAAGAAAGGCTGATCCGAAGTCTGTTCTAAGTTCTATGATCTAGTAGAGACTTGGTCCAAACTAGCATTTTTTGCCACTATGCTCTATGACTGTCTATAATTTTCTAATGACATCGGCCTACACTGATCTAATGTGGCATATGTTATTGGCAGAAACTATAATAAAGAAAACACTGCAATCTCAAGGCTAGGAAAAAATATTTATTATTGCCACTGCCAATACTGCCACCTTGAAATAAAATTTAAGAAGACATTTCTCTTCTCCCTATAAATAACAATGGAAAGGATTCCATCAGTTTTGTTAACAGTTGCTCAGGGTTGTAACTAAGAACTGGTAAAATATCTATAATGATCAAGGCTTTGGCAGCAGCTATGGGACAGGAAAACAGTGATAGGAAACTTGAAATTACCAAGCTGTTATTATTCTTTCAACTATTCTTTCAAATTAAACATCGTTATTCTTCCAAGGGGGCTGCCCAGTGTCTCAGTGGTTAAGATGCTGGGTTTGTCAGCTGGGAAGCTGATAGTCCGGATTTGAGCCTCTAGTACTGCACGATGGAGGGAGCACTCACGTTTGCCTAGCTCCTGTCCGCCCAGCAGTTTGAAAGCATGCAGATGCAAGTAGATAAATAGGAACCACTTTGGTGGGGAGGAAACAGCGCTCCATGACATCATGCTGGCCACATGACCACAGAATTGTCTTCGGACAGTGCTGGTTTGTGGTCTTGAAACAGAGATGAGCATAGTTGGCAATGAGTGGCAGAGTAAAATCTGCAGGGACTCCTTTCCTTCCTTTCTCCCCAGAACTCAAGATGAGTTCATTTTATGCACACTTGGTTGAACCAAGCAAGAACAAGGTAAAAGTTTCCCTGATCAGTCACATCTGACTCTAGGGCATGGTGCTCATCTCAGTTTCTTGGCTGAGGGAGCCAGCCTTGGCCAAAGATAATTTCCAGGGTTCATGAGGCCAGCATGGCTATATGCCAAAGGTGCATGGAACGTTGTTATCTTCCCATCGAAGTGGTACCTATTTATCTACTCGCATTTGCATGCTTTCAAACTGCTAGTGACGGGAACTCACCCCATTGCCTGGAGCTTGGGTTTTGAACCTGAGCTGTCAGCTCTCCAGTCTTGAACCCCTGAGCCATCGTACACTCGGTCAAGAGAGAATACCCATCCTAAATTCACCCAATAAATGTTCATAACTGTAAGTGCAGACAAACTTGGATCCTTAGCCACTACAAAGCACTAGCTCTCTATTCAACTGATACATAAAATATGGGGAGAAAAATATGGGTAGGGCTTTGTGAGATTGGAACAATAGCTAACTTTCTTTCCACGTGGGCCACAGCCACTCTTTCTTTCTTTCTTTCTTTCTTTCTTTCTTTCTTTCTTTCTTTCTTTCTTTCTTTCTTTCTTTCTTTCTTTCTTTCTCTTTCTAGGAGGAGGCTGATTAAACCACTGTGAGAAAAAAGTAAGACATCCCTAACTCTCTTCCCTTCAAACACAGGCTTGGCTTTATCATCGACCAGAAAGCCTGGTGGCCTGTTTAAAAACAAAGTCATTTTCCCCCTCCTTTTCCCATTACCACATTAACCTACATTAAGAGCGAGATCCCATCTGGTGGCCCATAATATCACTGCCTGGAGATATTAGCACACAATGCAAATGAAGACATAAAAGGGAATTAGGCAATCAATCGCTGTTGGAAGAATGCTGAGCTAGAGATTATAATTCAGTCCAGGTTGACCATTCCTTACTGTTTCCTCATTCCTTATTTCTGCATCCCAGCAGCTTTAATTAAGCAGCCTTTCCATGGGCTTTATTTATGGTGGCTAGAATTTGACATGTCAAAGGCTAGCCTGCCCTATCCGTGAAGCTACAGCTCATCAGAAAGACATAAAAGAGACCATTTGCTGAGAATGGAGGAATTTCGGCAGGCTTTATCCTGCTGGAAGGGATGGGAAGCTGATTTCGTGGTGATGCTCATTAGCTGGTTCACACCTGCCAACTCTTAATACCCCAGGATGTACAATCACGGCAGATAAAAAGAAAGCAAGACCTGGGAATTAAGAAAGGATGTGATGAGGTTGTGATGGCCTCTTGCCTACAACCTCCTCCACCTGGGCATCACTCACTCTGAAGCAGATGCAGCCGATTATGCCTGAGGTAGACAATCCAAATGGTGAATTATATACTGTTACAGGGACTCTATCATAAATATATGTATCATAAAGCTGTCTCTCGGATATTTTTCTCTTCTGCAAAATAAACCAACTTTGTTTAATCTTCTTCTAGGTGTGCTTGAGAATTTCCTTCGGATTTCTCCTGGTGGTACTTTAAGCGTTCTTATTGGAAATTCTGGAAAATATAGAACATCAAACAAAGAATAACAGGGTTGGAAGGGATCTTAGATATCTCCTAGTCCAGGGGTAGGCAACCTTGGCTCTTTTATGACTCCTGGACTTCAACTCCCAGAATTCCTGAGCCAGCCTGGCTCAGCTTGGAAACCTCTCCCTTTCCCCTCAGCATGGCTGGCTCAGGAATTCTGGGAGTTGAAGTCCACGAGTCATAAAAGAGCCAAGGTTGCCTACCCCTGTCCTAGTCCAACCCGCTGCTCAAGCAGGAGATCCCATACCATTCTGGACAAATGGCTATCTAATCTCTTCTTCAAACCCTCCAGTGAAGGAGCACCACAGCTTGTGAAGGAAGCCGTTCTGACGAGTAAGGCCACTGCTGATACTACTTCTTCAGTTCTGGCTGAATGATGGAGAAAGGAGGGATTTATAGTCCTTGCACTCATCTGGTCATTAGCGCTCCTTCTGAGAGTTGCTGAGGCCACTTGGAGGCTTATCTGTGCCCTCAGGGTCACCTAAATAGTGCAAATGGGTATGGAGCCTTCTTGGAATTGCTAAAAGGACTATGTTGCAAATAGGAGAACAACAGAGGGAGGAAAGATACAGTTCCGCCTATCTCCCATTTCCTAATGACCCGATGCCTGCAAGGAATATAAATATAAATCCTTCTGTTCAGTCAGAACTGAAGAAGCTTCTTGGATGAGAAGCGAAACGTCTTCAAGAGAAAAAACAAAGAAAGCCCAGTTGCCTTTTGAAAGAGTCCCTTTGGGTTCACTGTCTCTTGGTCCTCTGGGATGAAGCCCCTCCCTCATGGGAATCCAGACTTCATTCCATCACAAGAACACATGATAGATTTGATTTTATAATACATGACCAACCTAGATCTGATATTAAATATAGATACCGATGACAGAATCACTTTTTTCATCATTCCGTAAGAGCAGACACTAACAATTTTACCAAATGTAGACATCTTCATCCTTTGGAACTTTTACATCAGGGGTCTTCAAACTTGGCCCTTTTATGACTTGTGGACTTCAACTGGCTGGATCAGGAATTCTAGGAGTTGAAGTCCACAAGTCATAAAAGAGCCAAGGTTCCCCACCCCTGGTCTAGGACTACGTGTACTTAGAGAGAAAAGGCCCATTTCATTCCAACGTTCAGTCTGGCTATTGTGGTTACTACATCCTTTAACCAAAGGTGAGTTCCTTAAGAAACCATAGTTAAACCACTGTAACTTGGAGGGTATGTGACCCAAATTATAGCTGTTGAATTTTCTTCAGGGGCACTGGAGCTGGGAAAATTTGCACGATGAATGAATATGAGATAGGAGGTGTGTATGTGATATATATTAGAACAATGTGTAGGCTCCATTTGGACAAGTGCTGGTGAACAATTATACAAAAATAGACATGTAGGAAGCCAGTTATGCCTCTAAAATTATCTATAATAATCTATAATTCTCTGTACAAATAAATTATTCACTTGCTATCTTCTTAAAATAGACCCTCTGAATGCTTTGGTACAGGGGTAATTTTTTTTAAAAAATGCCCAAACCAGGTATTTTAGAAGCCATGCCTAAATGATTCTGCACCTCTGTTCAATTAATAAGAATGCTCCTTCTCTTTGTCCATGCACCTGTTCGGAGAAGGTTTGATCCCAAGTGATCATGAGATGAACAGCAAAGCAATCTCTTCGGTGAGTGATTTGATTCAAGCGTAGGATTCATGCAGGTAACCTGGACACATACCACACAGGTAAAATTACACTACAACATGCTTAATCAATTGCAAAGCTAAAGCTTGCTACGTTTGGATACATTTAGCCCTTGTTAAAGGAGGAGAAGGAGGAGGAAGAGACAAAGAAGATGAAGAGGAGGAGGAGAAGGGGAGAGGAGGAGGAGAAGATGAAGAAGTGGAGTATGGAGGAGGAGACAATGACGACCAAGATGAAGGAGGAGGAGGAGGAGGAGAAGGAGAAGGAAGAGGAAGAAGAATTACAGGAGAAAGGATTGTATTATAAAAATCTGCCTTTACACACTGCTTGACCGTGTCATCACTAAATCATCACAAAAGCATTATTGTCTATGTTTTCTGAAAACCTAATAGATAGAAATTTGCCAGACTAAAGCTATAAACTCCTAATCTAATTGATGTGGCCTGGGAGATTCTATCATGTGGCTATCCTCTTTCTACCTCCCCCGTCCAGTTCAGGACTGTACAGTTTTGGGTCCCTTTCTGCTATGGGCTGCCTCCTCTCTGGGAAATTGTGGTGCTGTTGTGATTCCCCCTCCCCTTCTTCCAGGTGCACATTCCGTAACATCAGTTGTTTTGATCTATGGATTCCAAAGGGAGTTACAGCCAAAGATCACTATGTAGAATAAGTACCTCTTACCTTGCATTGAGATCCTTGGCTGCTCACTTCCGATCTAGTTTCTCATGAAAGATACAGTCTTGCTCTTGATCTCAACTTGAAATGAAGTTGAACTTGACACAACATTACTTTTAAAAGTCAGGTGTCAGGCCCAAAACCGAGAATGACACAGGGCAGTTCTTCCAAGCTGAGTTCTTTATTGTTTCGCATCTATAAACAAAATCTTGCCAGACTGAAGACTCTGCTATCTGCATGGGCAATATACTGGTGGGAACTATTGAGGAGGGGCTGTCTTCACCTTCTTTCTCTCACACAGGATATCCTGGCTGAGTTGCCTCTTGCATCTCTGGAATCTACCCACTCCCGCCAGGGGAACCAGCATATAAATGTGATTTAAAATAAAATAAATAAAATAAAATAAAAGCTCCCCACTACATTCCACCATAGGTGGGCACCCAAATTCCCTTTTACCAGTGCAATTTAAAAATAAAATCTCAAATTCTTTCCATATCATTTCTGAAACAATTGTGAACTGAGATCCTATTATTAAGATAAATTAAACTAACTAAAATGTTCATAATTATTCTCAGTGAGAAGAGGACTTGAATTGTACCTGTCTTCTATAAGCCGTTAAAGACACGAAATTTATCAAACAATGAATTATCTTTTTTGTCTGTCTGTCTGTCTGTCTCTCTCTCTCTCTCTCTCTCTCTCTCTGTGTGTGTGTGTCTTCCTCTCTCTCTTTCACACACACACACACACACACACACACACACACACACACACACACACACACAAAATTCACTGTAAACTTAGTGACATATTTGGAGATTCACATTCAAACGTTTAAAAGCTACCAATTCCAAATCTAAATATTTCACTTTTGGTAAAAAGTTGAATATATTCTATATCAATCAATATCAATATATACTGATGAAGACAATGAATTCTACAGATGCCTAAAGTTTTTCCTAGCAATTTACCTAAAACATTGTTGCTTATTTTGCAGATAAGCCAAGAGAGTTCTGAAGCCCTTTTTGCTTGCCTTGTGTTACACAAAGAATGGTTTAGAAAAGGCACCAATTCTTTCCTCCAGGAGCCAAAATCTGATCCACTCACGTTACGCACACCTGACTGCAAATTTCTGACAGAAAATCCTTTCATCGGAGCAGATGCCTCGTCACATTCAATTCAATAACTGGACAGAAATTAAATCAATTAAAGGTGAAGCAGAGAGTGCAGTCATTTCTCACAAGGGCAAGCTAAGCACAGAAGAACTACATCAAAGCGAAGCATGTGTAGAATGTCTAAACTATCCAGGCAACCTAAGATAATGCAAGAAAGAATGCACTCTTGAAGAGTCAGCTTTGCACTTGTAAATACATGCAAAATGGGACAACTCACCACGGTCAGCTTGTTGTAACCAACTTAAGTACGGATTAGGTGAGACCTGGCTCAAAAACAGTAACTGTGAGAGGGACCTTGGAGTCCTAGTGGACGATCACTTGACTATGAGCTAGCAATGTGCAGCAGCAGCCAAAAACGCTAATACAATCCGGGATTGCACAAACAGAGGCATAGAATCAAGATCACAGGAAGTATTAGTACCACTTTATAAAACCCTAGTAAGACCACACACCTGGAATACTGCAACCAATTTTGGTCACCATATCACAAAAAAGATGTTGAGAGTTTGGAAAAAATTCAGAGAAGAGCAACCAAGATGATCCAAGGCCTGGAAACTAAAACATACAAAGAACAGCTGCAGGACTTGGGTTTGGCTAGTCTAGAGAAAAGAAGAAATAGGGGAGCCATGATAGCAATATTCCAGTATTTGAGGGGCTGCCATAAAAAATAGAGAGTCAACTTATACTCCAAAGCACCAGAAGGTTGGAAATTGACCAAAGAGAGAAGCAACCTGAAATTAAGGGGAAACCTCCTGACAGTGAGGACAATCAACCATGGAACACTTGCCTTCAGAAATCGTGGGTGCTCCATCACTGGAGCTTTTTAAGAAGAGGCAAGACCAGTGGTGGTGAACCTATGGCACGGGTGCCAGAGGCGGCACTCAGAGCCCTCTCTGTGGGCACGCACACTGTTGCCCCAGTCCTAGGCCTTCAGCTGGGTTTTATAAAACCTTTTCGCTTTCGGCCTCCGCCATCGTGTACCAAAAAAAAAAAAAAAAGTTCAATCAGTCAATTTCAACTTCTCGCGGGGAAAAAAGAAGATATTGTAAAGTTGGGATTGATAGATTGAACTTTTTAATCCCACCCAATCTGCTGTTACCACTGCAGCCAGGCCCACCCAATGGGCCACACCCACCCGGCACCCGACGATGCATAAGTGGGTTTTGGGTTGCAGTTTGGACACTCGGTCTCTAAAAGGTTCGCCATCACTGGGCTAGACAATCACTTGTCTGAGATGGATACGGAGATCCGTATTGCCCCCACCCTCTCCGCCTTTCGCAAATTACTTAAGACACATCTTTGCCGGCAGGCCTGGGGCAGTTAACATCTGGCCCCAGCCAGTGCATGTATGTTTGTATGTATGTCTTGAATGATTGGTTTTTTTTTAATTAAGGGGTTTTTATACTGTATTTTAATGTTAGATTTCTATCCATGTTGTGAGCCGCCCTGAGTTTCTGGAATAGGGCGGCATAGAAATCCAATAAATGAAAATGAAATGAAATGGTATAGGTCCTCCTGTTTGAGTGGGGGCTGGACTAGAAGACCTCCAAGGTCTCTTCCAGCTCTCTTCTCTTCTACTGTCTAATTCAACTTGCCATGGCCAACTCACCTCAGCCAACTCGCCATGGGACAACTTGCCACAGAATTCACTTACTGCAGTTCCTTCTATTTTTGTTGATCAAAATTACTTTACCTCTTATATCAAAGGAAATCATTTGTAGGACTACCAGCTTTTGTAATGTTTTGATGCATAATAAAAAGAACTAATCCCAGGTTCAATTGAATTGAATTGAATTGAATTGAATTGAGTTGTCCTGCAGTGAATTGGCCACACTGAGTGGTCCCAAAGCAAGTAGGCTGTGGCGACTTTGCCACGGCAATTTGGCTGCCCCGATTGGTCCTAGACCCAATACGTGTACATCTTATTTTACTTTCTACCCCAAATCTGTAAGATAAATTGAATCTATTAACTGCTGTTCAGGTAGCCCTCAACGTTTACCACCATTATGATCACAGTTGAGCCCAAAATTTCTATGGCTAAGCAAGACAGTTGCTAAGTGAGTTTTGCTCCATTTTACGACCTTTCTTCAATTAGTAACATGGTTAAATAACAACTTTACTTAACCTGTTCACTGAATCTGGTCATGTGATCACCTTTTGCCAGCTTCTGACACGGAAAATCAATGGGGAAGCCAGAGTCACTTAATGACTGTGTAACTAACTTAACAAATACAATGATTCACTTAACAACTGTGGCAGAAGAAGCTGTAAAATGGGGCCAAATTCACTTAACAAATGTTTCACGTAGGAACATAAATGTTGGGCTCGATTGTGGTCGTAAATCAAGAACAAGAGACATAAATCTATTATTTTTAACACTCCCTGCTTTCTGGAATTTTTAACCTAAGGATCTCAGAAGCCATCACCTACTTATCTCTTTATATCCTCCAGTCTGTTTTCCTACTTCTCCCAATGACAGCAACACCCCATACTCTAACTTGTTGAAAGGGAAAGTGTCATCTCTGTGAATACTGCAGCTCATGTTCCTTAGGACAGGGGTTCCCAACCTGTGGGCTCTGGCCCACTACTAGGCTGCCTGCAGCCACTTGGCCCCTGAGCCGCATGAAGGGATGGCCAATGCACGCGCACATGCCCCACACTCGCACTAGCGCTGCGTCGAGCATCCTGCAGGCACTAGCGCCACCCCACCCTGAATGTCCCACTAGCACTAGCGCCATAGCACCATCCCATCCCACCCCAAACATCCCACTAGCACTAGAGCCATCCTGAGCATCCCGCCAGTACTAGCGCCACCCCAACCCGAACATCCCACTAGCACTAGCGCCATCCTGAGCATCCCGCCGGCACTAGCGCCACCCCACCCCGAACATCCCACTAGGACTAGCACCGTCCTGAGCTTCCCGCCGGCACTAGCACCACCCCATCCCAAACATCCCACTAGCAATAGTGCTGTCCTGAGCATCATGTCAGCACTAGCACCACCCCACCCCAAACATCCCACTGGCACTAGCGCCACCCTGCCCACGAGTGTCCCATCTGTGCTAGTGCTGCCCCAAACATCCTACCAGCTCTAACACCGCCCATTTGCAGCACTCGTGCCCGCACAGCCCCATTTGCACATGTGCATACACTTGTATGCAGCCATTTGCATGTGCACATGCACTTGTACATGGCCCATTTGCACACACATATTTTTGCAAATGCATGCGTGCAGTCTATTTTCGTGTGCACACATAGCAGTGCCTGCCTCCCTTTCTGGGATGCCAAATCAAAAAGATTTTTTCCTAACTTAGGAAGAAGAAACAGGAGGAAAAAAGAAAGCGAAGCAGAGGAGATATACAGCACCAAGAAAGCAGGAGAGATTAGATATCAAAGGTCGAAAGAATTAAAGAAGGCCTGCAAATCTGACTTGGATGCAACCACTGCCATTTTAATAAGGCAAGGGCCGGCTCTGAGTCCCAAGGACTCTCCAAAGCACAAGCCCTGTCCCTGCCATATGGAGAAAATCTGGAATCCGTCAAGTTCACTTAGCAAATTTTATCTTCCGGGAACTGGCCGGCAGAGTGAATACCAATATGCCGAATACAGCAGAGATCTGGAGGCTGACGCTAGTAGAGGCTGGATCACTGAACCAAAAAGATGTGTTTTAAAATAAATAAGTCCATACTTGGCAGAGGGTGATAGAATTAAGTGATAATTGGAACTGGGCATCCCAGAGAGAAAGTCCATCAGAGATTCCACATATCTAAAAATCTTCTACAACCACATGGAATCAGCGTAGCACACAAGCCAGCTAAAGCCCTTTGAAACATCCTAAGCAAACTCAAAGATCCAGCAGCCCCAGAAGAAAAAACAGGAGTCATCTACAACATACAATGTAAGAACTGCAACAACCCCTATGTAGGACAGACAGGCAGAAGACTGGCAGAACACATCCATGAACACCAGCTGGCAGTCAGAAGGCATGATGAAAATTCTTTAATTTCACAACACATAGACCGATTTAACCATAGTTTCAAATGGGAAAATGTGACCATCCTAGACCAGACCAAATCCAAAAACGCCAGGGAATTTCTAGAAGCCTGGAACTCTGAGAAATCAGCCATCCATGGACACATAGACATTAACAAGATCTACAGATTATGCAAAAGAGACAATCAACCAGCCCAAAAGAGAAATGGTATAGGTTCTCCTGCTTGAGCAGGGGGTTGAGCAGGGGGTCTTTTCAGAATCTGAATTTGAATATATTACAAGAATCTCCCTAGACCTCGTGTGTTCCCCTAGGAACAACCAGATAAAGCTTCGCTTGATCCCTCCTTCCAGAATCTAGAGGTTTTCACGCAAATGGGCAACAACAGAACATGGCAATGTAAGTTGTTTTTTTGTTTTAGAGAGCTGAGAGCCACTAGGAAAAAGATCTTCTGTGTTCAGGCCAAACAGACTGGCCTACAATGGGTACATTTCTATCAAGCTTTCTCCAAATTCCATTTATACATATTTTTACTTTTTTACTTCTGTTTTCTAGCCTCGGTTAATTTTAATGTTTCAATTCTTGACGCTAACATTTTTTTAACGTTTTGATGTTCTTATTTTATGTTGTGTTTTTATATTGTTGTAAGCCACCCAGAGTTGCTGAGTTGGGAGATGGGCAGCATATAAATCTAATAAATTAGATAGATAGATAGATAGATAGATAGATAGATAGATAGATAGATAGATAGATAGATAGATAGATAGATAGACAGACAGACAGACAGACAGACAGACAGACAGACAGACAGACAGACAGACAGACAGACAGACAGACATTTTATGTTGTGTTTTTATATTGTCGTAAGCCACCCAGAGTTGCTGAGTTGGGAGATGGGCAGCATATAAATCTAATAAATTAAAGATAGATAGATAGATAGATAGATAGATAGATAGATAGATAGATAGATAGATAGATAGATAGATAGATAGATAGATAGATAGATATAGACAGACAGACAGATAGACAGACGGACGGACGGACGGACAGAAAGAGGCAAGTAGACATTTTTTTTACTTTTTTACTTCTGGTCAAAATTGTGATTGTAAGGCAAGGACTCTGTGTATTAAGTTTCCATTTCTGAATTGTGTTCCATGTATGGAAAAGAATGGCTGAACATTTTTTTTCTCTTTAATTGGAGGATAATATATTACATAACTGTCTTAAGAATAGGAACTGGTAAACTTTTAAAGAGGCTGAAAGCTGTGGCAGGCTCAGAATCTTCCCACTCATGAGAATTTCTCAGAAAGTAAATTCTCCACTTTCTGGTTGCCATGATACAAAAAAAAGAAAAGAAAAGAAAAGAGGCTGAATCCCTTGAAAATGTGCAGAGAAGAGCAACAAAGATGATAAAGGGTCTGGAGGTTAAATGATATGGTGAATGGTTGGGGGAACCAGCTATCTTTAGCCCAGGGGTCTTCAAACTTGGCCCTTTTATGACTTGTGGACTTCAACTCCCAGAATTCCTCAGCCAGGCATGCCTGGCTGAGGAATTCTGGGAATTAAAGTCCAAAAGTCATAAAGGGGCCAAGTTTGAAGACCCCTGCTTTAGCCTAATGAAGAGAAGAATGGGGATGACATGATAACTGTCTTTCAGTACTTGAGGGGCTGTCACAGAGAAGGGGGGGCATCAATTTGTTCTCCATAGCTCCTGAGGGCAGGATAAGAAACAACAGATGGGAGCTTGTCAAGGGGAGACTCAACTTCAAAGTAAGGGGGAGTTTCCTGACAGGGAGAGCAATTAACCAGTGGAACAGCTTGCCTCCTGGGATTGTGGGTGCTCCATCACTGGAGGCTTTTGAGAAGAGATTGGACAATTCTTTGTCCAGGATTAAATTAAATAAAGTCAACAACCTTGGATGACAGTTGGACTAAAAGACCTCCAATGTCTCTTCCAGCCCTATGATTCTATGAATCTATGATTCAACTGAATAAGAAATGTAGGAAAAGGAGGGGAAATGCCCAAAGAACATCTCTACCTAGCCATAAGGCAATATTGTCTTGGCAGAGTTTTCATTAGATCTACTTAAGATTTATAGAGATTGTTTGTTTATTTATTTATTTATTTATTTAGTTAGTTAGTTAGTTAGTTAGTTAGTTAGTTAGTTATTTAGTTATTTATTTATTTATTTATTTATTCAAATTTATATGCCGCCCTTCTCCTAGGACCCAGGGCGGCTTACAACAACAATACAATTACATGTGAGGAATTTAATAATAATAATCAACCATCCAATCCAAAAACACATTCAATTCAATCTAAAACACATACATACAACATGCAATCACAATCAAACACACCATCAACGATGGAGGCACATTCCTAGGCCCGGGGGCAGAGCACTGTTCATACGCCCCAAGCCTGTCGGCATAAATAGGTCTTCAATAATTTCCGGAAAGCTAGGAGGGAGGAAGCAGTGCGGACCTCTGTGGGAAGTTGGTTCCAGAGGGCTGGGGCAGCAACGGAGAAGGCCCTTGCCCTAGGGCCCATCAGATGACATTGCCTGATAGACGGGACTCGTAGGAGGCCAACCCTATGTGCCCTGACCAGTCGCTGGGATTCATGAGGCAGAAGACAGTCCCGCAAGTAACCTGGTCCATTGCCATAAAGGGCTTTATAGGTCATAACCAACAATACTTGAGAGAACAAGCCAGACAGTAAAGAAAGAATGTAGTCAGAACAGCAATTGTACTGGGTGTCCATTCAGTAAAAACAACATTTAACATTCACTCACTATGCTTTGCAACAGTGCTAATTAGCAGAAAGGGAAACTCAACAGAAAGAACATTATCATCTTGCATAATTTGCAAAGGTTGTTCTTCTTCTTTTTTTTTTTAAGAAAGATTGGTATATAATGAGCTTCTGAAATACAATTCCTTAATGAAGTGTTGGTGGGTACACAGCTAGTGTTAGTTTCATGAACAAGGAAAGGGATTAGGGTGTTCTGCTCCAAATCCTACTCATTTGTATCCAATGTTTTTGTGTACTCATCCCTGCAAATGAATTTTCCAAACAAGGAAGACACGGTGGTGTTACCGCCAAGTTTGCATTCCACTCTAAACCAAAGTTGGTTGAACAAAACACAATTGTTAAGTCACATATATTTTGCTAAAGCATAAGCCATGGTTTGGAAACCACAATGGATAGCTTTATACAATAGAGAGCCAAAGTATACATTATTTCCATTACATGGAAACATGGTTTATTTTTCTATCTAAACTAAAAGGAAGCAACCTGCACAAACGAAAACTGATATATCCTGACTATATCAAAGCACATTTAAGATTAAGTCTGTTATTGACAATAACCCACTTTCAATACAAACTGCACTTTCAGAAGCAAATTTCACTGACAGCAATACGGAAATGTTAAAATGCCCAGATTTATAGGAAAACATTTCCAGCCCATATTGTCAAAGTCTAGACAATTTTAGTCTTGTATGATTTTTTTTTCTAACTTGGAAAAAGCAATTCAAAGAAGATCCCATCTCCAGCT